>APFE030155141.1:0-11752 GCA_000404065.3 Pinus taeda
CCCAGCTAAAGCTAGCGAAGGAAAAAATAGGTCAATTTCACCTACAACCAACAAGCCTTTCTATCCCATCAATGATATTTTTAGAAATTAGAATAGAAGTGTTCAAAGCAAAGAAATTATAGAGATTCCAAGACAATATGAAGATAAAAATGCGGAAATTCTTGAGAAAAATAATAAATTGCAAATTGAAATCAATATCCTATAATTGAAGTACAATCATATTGTCTCAAACCTCACTTCAACAATGGAGATACTTATAGATCAGCAAACTACCATGCAAAGAATTAAATATGAAATAACAAGTCTAAGGTAAATTGAAGAATTGCAACATTTTTTGTATAAGAGCTCAATAGATCAATCAATTTCAAGTAGCTCTAACAATCAAACTAAGCAAGTTTTTCCAAATTTGAATCTCCCATCCTCTCCAAAATCAAAGGATGTTTAGTTAAGAGAGGTTTCTAATAGTTAGATAAACATATATGTTTTGTAAATTTTGCACAATTTTTTCATTTTTTTGGAATAGCTACACTTATAAAAACAGTTTTTTAGAAGTGTAAAAACAGTAATTCGGATAGTGAGGAAAGGGGAAAGAGTTTTATTGGAGCAATAGGGCACCTTCAAATCAAACTGATTGTGAAAGTATCAATTGTAAAAACCCAATTATAATGTGCTAGTTGTGTCTTCTCACATATTTGTTAATATAATACAAATTCTTGTTTCTATTAAATGCATACATGGACACATAGGACAAGGTTATTAACTCATATTTTATATTAGGGAATTTGTTATGGAAATGTGAGCCTCCACAATATATACATTACATTTATTTTCTAAATGAATATAGTTTTATAAAATTAAGTTATAATTTCTTATTAATATTAATGTTCCTATGTTTGTTGGATGGTTGAAGTTTGAAATATTTTAGTCCTATCTTCTTAAGTGTGATATCTTTTATGCAACTAAGAACTTTTGTCTCAGATATTTTAATATACAAAGCAGAAAACTCTTTAATCGATTGAATCATCCACACAAGGCATGTTACTGACTAGGAAGTGTTAGGTCATAAGTTCAATATCGTTGAGTCCCTCAAGGTTACCAATTGTTTTTGTGAACATAAGATGAACCACCTTTTCAATCACCATACTCTTGCATCAAATTGTTTTAAAATATTTTGGTTACACCCTTCAAAGGTAAAAAATCAATATTTTAAGCCCTTCTATTGTGTAAATAAAGGTTAGAGACCAACTTCTTCCACCAATAGTGGACAGAGGAGTAATAACTAGAAAAATGTTTACATTGAGAATTGATAGTACTCCCACTTCTAAGCACTCAACACCTTTATTCTTAGTAATTTATTGTTCTAACATGCTTCTACATCTCTCTTGAGATGGAAACCTATCATTTTTTTACACATAATCTAAGGTGAAAGCAAGGGAGAATGTAATTTTGCAAACTATACAAATCTAGAATTTTCTCACCAAACTAAGTGTTCTAGAATGAAATAAATGTAATTCTTGACTAGGTAAATGTTTCTACATTCACTATATTGAGTATCATTTTCCATTCCCTACCTCTAATCAATAGTGCTTTGACTTCATAATAGTGATTTTTGAGAATCCCTACAAATCTCTTCAACTTACCTAAATTTTCTCAATCCCAATCTCAAACTTGAGCACAAGTCATTAATATATTCATAAAAATATTGTTTGTTATACCAATGAGGCCTTTTAGCCATCTTTAATACCCTTAATTCCCTAAAGAGAAATTGTATAGTTATCTCTTAATTCGCATTGAACTATGAAATTGTGCTAAAAGGTAATTCTAGGTGTATCTTGTTGAAAAATGTGTAACTAGGTTCAGCCTTCATAAGTATAAAATGTACTCTTGTAAATAATAAAATGAAAAGAAATTATTATTATTCGAGCATGGGTTTCATGCTTAAGTTCTTTTATTTTATAGTAAGCACCCATTAAGGGCTTCTAGGGTTTGTCCTACATTTAAGATTCAATGTCATATATTGAAGACCCTATGGGAACATTGTATCTTGAAAATAAATAAAAAATAAAAAAAATTATCTTTAAAGTGTCGAAATACCTCCAAGATCAAATTGGCGTAAATACATGTCAAGTCTTCCTACATGAAGAGCCATGTCCACCCTTGGAAGAGCCTATATGGAGAGGGGAACTCATCCTCCATTAGATACACTCACTCATCTCATTCTCTATGCAAAGAAGAGGAAGAAGGAAGGTATAAGAAAGAATAATGAAGAGGAAGTCAAAGAAGTTGAAGTGCTTGGGCTAGTTCTCTCTCTCTTGTGAAGGTCAAAGTTAGGTTTTTTGCATTGGGACTATCTCTCATTCGATCTTGGAAAAAGAAGAGAAGGGAATGCAAGAAAAGGTCTGCTATGGTGTCTCATTAGCCCTAAGACTCAAGCAAAGGGAAGAGAAGTCTATTCAAGGGAAATCGAAGTCTCCAAGAGGAGCAACAGTTGTCGGGACACAGAATTCCGGATCTGCAATGGGAGGTCGAAGTTAGTGCAGCAGGAGGCCAAATTGATCTTGATCTTGGAGGGTATTTGTCTAAGCCTCTAGTTCATGGTATTCGTTAATTGAAATATCTATAAGAAGAAAAGATATTTAAGGGTTTTCCCCTCAAGAGGAGGGGTTTTGGCTCTGGCTTGTAGCCTATATACTATGTCATTGTTGTTATTGTCTTGGTATTTGTTTTATGTATATCACACTATAATAATAAGGAAAAAAACTAATAAGTAAAAAGGTAACACAAACAATTATCAAGTCAAAATAGAATTAACATACTTACTACCCTATTGAATTCTCAACATGGTATCAAGGCTAAGGTTATCTAATGGTATCATGAAGATCTCCTCCATCGTGAAGAAATTCATCAAGAAGATTGCAAGCCATCTCAAGAAAGGTATTAAGGAAGCATGAAATTTCTTATTTACTTAAAAGAAGGTATCAATTGATGAAACAAATGAAGGTCTCTTCTTGGCTCCCTCTGGCACATTCCAAGATGAAGACATTTGGGTACTCAACAATGGTGCATCAAGGCATGTGACTGGCCATTCCAATCGATTGAAGACCTTATCAAAAGGAAAATATGCTTACTTGGTGGAGATTGGAGATAACAAGAGCTATCCCGTGAAAGGTATTGGATAAACCTCCATAAAGCTAGAAGACGGAAGCAACATTCATCCCAGTAATATTCTATTTGTTCTAAGTTTGCACAATAATTTTACTTTCTATTTCAAGTCTAGAAGATAAGGTGATCAGATAGCCTTCATTGATGGAAAGGTTGTTGTTTTGGGAAAAGACTCAAGTATAAATCAATCCAAATTTATTAGCATTCGAGAAGGAAGACTCTACAAACTAATAGCTCTTGTGGCCCAAGCCCTAGTTCACATTGAAATTAGCCCATGTGAACTTTGGCATCGATGATTTAGACATTTACATTTCAAAATCCTTTCTACTCTAAGTTCCATAGTAGATGGAATCCATAATTTTAAGGAGGATCATAAAGGTGTCTGTAAGGGATGTGCATTGGGTAAGAATACTAAGAGACCATTTGGAAGCAGTGCTTCATGGTCAAAAGAAATCTTGGATCTCATTCACTCTAATGTATGTGGCCTTATGACTCCTAAATCACTTGGAGGGCATATATATTATGTCACATTTATAGATGATCATTCAAGAAATACATGGGTTTACTTAATGAAAACCAAGGACAAATTATTTACAAAATTTCAAGAATTCAAAGCTAAAGTGGAGAACCTTACAGAAAGGAGAATCAAGATACTAAGATCTGATGATAGAGGAGAATATACATCCAAAGAGATTATAGCTTCTTGTAAGGAATCTAGGATTAAGAGGGAGATGGTAGTTTTGTATAATCCCGAACAAAATGGAGTTGCAGAAAGAAAGAATAGATCCATTGAAGAAAGTGTAAAGGAAATGTTACACGATCAGGATCTACCTAAGTTTCTGTGGGGAGAAGCCACGAAGACAACTTCCTACATTCAGAATCGAAGTCCCCACAGAGCTCTAGACAATAAGACTTTGGAAGAAGTGTTCATTGAAAGAATCCATTTGTAGATCATCTCTAAATCTTTGGGTGTCTTTTATATATCCATATACTAAAGGGCAAGAGAAAGAATTTGGATCCTTCCAGCATGAAGGGAACATTTCTTGGGTATAACAACTCATCAAAAGCTTATAGGATCTACATGAAAGATGGACATCACATAAAAGTCAATCATGATTTCATATTTGATGAGAGCATAGCATTCAAGAAATCAAGGAAACTTTCCATAGACTCTGATAATGAAGAACTTATGATATTTGAGGAGAAAGTTGACCAAGGGAAAGAAGAAACACACCATGAAGAAGAAGTTCCTTGTGAACCTGTTCAACCTGTGGTCATCCCTTAAACAAGGAAAAGACCTAATTGGTTGAAGTCCACACTACTTTATGTAGAAGGTCATGGAGTAGCGACAAGCTCATTTAGAGAAAGCAAGACAACCAAGAGATACCTTGGATATGATGCATACTTGACAAAACAGATAGAAGTAGAACCATCCTCCTTTGAAGAGGTTGTAAATCATCGAGAATGGAAGGATGTCCTGAATGAAGAGTATCAACCTATAATGAAGAATGGAGTTTGGGAGATCATACCTAGCCCCAAAGACAAATATGTGGCTACTTCCAAGTGGAAATATAAGATCAAGCATACAACTAATGGAAGTATAGATATATATAAAGCAATATTTGTGGCTAGATATTTCTATCAACTTTAAGGCATCGACTATGAAAAGAAATTTTCTCCAACAGCAAGATATACAATGATTCGATCATTAGTCTCACTGGCAGCATCAACGGAATGGAAAATCCACCAAATGGATGTCAAGACCGCATTTTTGAATGGCATAGTAGATGAAGAAGTATACATAGAGAAACCCTTGGGATTCGAAGTAAGATAGGAAGGCATATGTTTGCAAACTACAAAAAGAATTATATGGCCTCAAACAAGCTCCAAGGGTATGGTATGCTAGAATGGATGCATACCTTCAAGCAATAGGCTTCACAAAAATATTTTTTGACTCAAACCTTTACATTAAGGTTGTATATGGTGAACATGTAATCAGTATTTTGTATGTATATTATCTTCTCTTGATAGGTGTAGAAGGTCGAATTGAAGAATGTAAGAATAAACTAGCAGCAGTATTTGACATGAAGGATCTTGGGCTGATGCATTACTACTTGGGACTAGAAGTCTGGAAAGGACCTAATGAATTTTATTTGGGTCAAGGGAAGTACGTGATCGATTTACTGAAGGGTTTGACATGTTGGACTGCAAACCTATGACTACTCTAATGATCATGAACTTGAAGAGACTAAGGAGTTCTGGATCTATCCCTATGGATTCTTCCAAGTATATATAGCTTATTGGCTCAATGATGTACCTGGTGAATACTCGACCAAACATATGCTTTGCAGTAAATGTTCTCAATCAATTCCAAGTGGAGTTGAAGCATGATCATTGGGTAGCAGTAAAACATATTCTGAGATATCTATAAGCAACCGTACACTATTGCATAAAGTATGATAGAAGGAATGATGTCCAATTAATTGGATATATAGATTTTGATTGGGGAGGTAGTGAGCAGGATGAAAGGAGCACTACGGGAGGATGTTTTAGTTTGGGATCCTCCATGGTCTCATGGATGAGCAGAAAGCAAGGCATGGTTGCTTTGAGTAGTGTTGAAGTTGAATATGTTGTAGCCTGTGAAGTAAGCAAAGAAGTAGTGTGGTTGAGGAAGTTACTCTATGATCTATTTGAAGGATCGATGAAACCTTCAGTGATACTTTGTGATAACACTAGTTGTATACGTTTGTCTGAAGATCTAGTGTTTCATGGAAAGATAAGTCATATAAACAACAAGTATCACTATATCAGAGATCTAGTACAAAATGGTATGTTGCGGCTACAATACATCTCCATGGATGAGCAAGTAGCTAACATATTGACAGAATCACTTCCAAACAAGAAGCTTGTATATTTGAGAGACAAGATTGGTTTGGTTGATATATCCTCCCTAATTGAGAGGGAGAGATAGATACTACATTCTTGTCTTCATTTTGGAAGAAAGAAAGGAATATTGGGTAACCTTCTGGCATTCGATACTCTTTGAGAATGTGGGCATTCAAGATAAGAGTAGTCATGGACCATTATTCTTTGAGGACTAGCTAACCAAGATGGAGTATGTACCTTGAGATGATGATTTTAGTGTCTATGAATCATTGGTCTCCCTAGCATTATGCTTTGATCATGTGGATAGAATTGTTAGTCAACGCCTTGCTATGTAACAACGTTGGTTGATATGATGCTAGACAGATGGGTTACCAATCTGACTCTTTTTATGAGATCTCTTCAGATTGAGAATGACCATGTACCTCTTATGAATACCTCCCTAGTTAAGAGGGAATGTTGAAAAACGTGTAACTAGGTTCATTCTTCAGAAGTATGAAATGTACTCTTGTAAATAATAAAATGAAAAGAAATTATTATTATTGGAGCATGGGTTTCATACTCAAATTCTTTTATTTTATAGGTCAAGCACCCATTGAGCGCTTATAGGTTTTGTCCTAGGTTTAAGAGTCATTTTCATATATTGAATACCCTATGGGCACATTGTATGTTGTAAAGAAAAAAATATTTTGTCTTTAAAGTGTCGAAATACCTCCAAGATCAAGTCGGCCTAAAGAGTTGTCAAGTCGAACAACATCAAGAGCCATGTCCACCCTTGGAAGAGCCTATATATAGAGATCAACTCGTCCTACATTATATACACTCACTCATCTCATTCTATATGCAAAGAAGAGGAAAAATGAAGGTCGAAGAAAGAAGAATGACGAGGATGTCGAATAATTCGAAGTGCTTGGTCTAGTTCTCTCTCTCTTGTGAAGGTTGAAGTTAGGATTTCTATGCTGGGACTATCTCTGGTTTGATCTTGGAAAAAGAAGAGAAGGGAGGAAAAGCAAAGTTCTCTTAGGGTGTCTCATTATCCCTAAGACTCAAGGAAAGGTAAGCGAAGGGAAGAGATGGCTATTTGAGGGAGATCGAAGTCTCCAAGAGGAGAAGTAGCAGTTGCAGCAGTTGCTGGGGGACATAATTTCAGATCTATAGTGGGAGGTTGAAGTTAGTGCAACAGGAGGCCGAATTGATCTTGATCTTGGAGTGTATTTGTATGAGTCTCTAGGTCATGGTATTCGTCAATTGAAAGATCTATAATAAGAGAAGAGATTTAAGGGTTTTCCCCTCAAGAGGAGGGGTTTTGGCCCTAGTATTCAACTTATATACTCAAGATACTCATTGTTCTTATTATTTTGGTAGTTGTTTGATGTATCTTACACTATAATAATAAGGAACAAAACTAATAAGGAAAAAGGTAACACAAACAGTTATCAAGGTAAAGAGAATTAGCATACTTACTGCCCTATTCAATTCTCAACATATCTATACTACAAACTTCCAGTTCAAGTATTACTACAATCAAGGTCTATACACCAAAGATATAACAAAAAAAAGTGAAATATTCTACTCCTTTTTCCTCCTTTTTAGGTCTCATTGTTAGCATGGCACCCACATCACTAACGATGTGGCTTCACAGTGATTTTGATGTTATCACCTATCAAGAGATTTGATCTCTATGTTGTTGACATGGCCTAACTTACCACCCTTAACTCTTCGGTGTACCATGTCCACTTCCTTTCCCATGCCTTAATTTTTAAGCCCTTATGTCTTCTCATGCCACCATTACCTCACATGTGTTAATATTTCATGGGTTGGAGCAATTTTTAGGTGTTCCCATCCTTTTTCCTCTAAAAATGTATGCTGATTAAGATTAAATCTTAAACAAAAATGCACAACCCTCTATGGGGTCTTAAGTAGGTGCTTCCTATCCTTCCCCAAAAGATCCTACATTAGGTCATTTATCATGAAGATAATCAAACAACACAAATCCCTAAGTAGTTTTTTAGGACTTTCACCCCCAAACACTTGAAGGCTCTATTAGACAATAGTGATTGATTTAATCAAATGATCGAAAATTATCCCACAAACCCCCTTCCCCTTTCGCTTTCCAAACAAGCTTCACCATCCACCCTTTCAACTTCAACTCCTCTAAGTTTAGAACTATAGTCACATTATTAACAAGGTTATCCATGTGACTATAAGGAAGCTCTAAGCTTAATCACTTTTTTGAAAAAAAAAATTCTACCCAACACCAAGACTCGTTCCTTCTTATGAATATAAAAATGACAAAGGCATGACCCCATCAACACAACATGTATGCCTTTTCTGTCTATTAATGTAGGAAAAATACAACCATTAACATTTAAGTTGCTCCTACGGATTTAGCCAAGCAAATTTTCCAATCCCCTTGCACAAATTTTGAATAGTGTTATCAAAGGAAACCAGTTTCCCATCTCTACCCTATTTTCTGTAAAACTAGAATCTAACTCCATTGCTATGGTATCTAAAAAAAATTGGCATTTCATCCAAATTTCCATGGTTTCCTCTATTTTTCCCAAATCCACTTAACTAAGGTCATTCCTTTGACCTCCAATCAACTATAGGGATACATACTCCACAACATTTGAGACCTAAAACTCTAGGAATCACATTAGATTCACTCCATACACTTGCACAAAAGCCTCAATGTTGATATGGATGGTGATCCTCAAAACCATTAACTCATCACTATGAGAATCCAAGAGAACAAAATCAACCCCTTTCATATTTGGGTGTCTTGTCAAACACTTAACATACAACCAAGTATTGCAATAAATTTACATTATTTGCTCACAACAAGGTTGTAAGTTGAGCTCAAATACCACTTTGTAGTATCCCCAAGGGCCTTCCTTGGCCATTAGGGCACTCCAAACTATATTTCTTCATTTAGAAATCAGATTTTCCTATTGCGTATAAGTTTTTCTCTAAAAACAATATAGCATATTTAAGTACAATAAACAAGTGCAAAACCCCCATTGTATAACACAAATCATGAGAGGAATCCCAAGTAAAATTCACAAGCATGATTACACAAAAATTCCACATTTCTTTTTACATAAGCCACTTAATAAAATTGAAGGAATCAATGACAAGAATAAAAACATAACAATAAACCATACATAAATAAAGAACAATACTCATCTTTCTCATGGATTCGACCACTACTTTATTTCGAATCATATCCCAATCACAGGAATCTGTTGTGGACTTCACTCTCAAGCAAGGCTATGATACCACCATAGAAAATAAAACATGTATAGGAATCTAACCTCACTCAACCTTGCCCATAATGCTCAAGAATTCAAACAAATCATATCATTTCTCTTCCCAAAATCTCTCACCCATCCTCCAATCAATGTCTTATTCTTACTAGCCAATCACCACACAAGGAAAGGACTTCCCCTTAACTACTAAATAATGCCTTACGAAATGTGTCCCCTCTAGTGCTCTAGTATGGGTAAGCAAAAATATGATCCAATAATTGTTCTCTAAGAACCTATCATTACCTTATTAATTTAATTCTAGCAATTCTCAACACAAGAATAGAGTTACGAGATACTCCAATCTTTAAGGACAATATAGCTAAGAGTTACGTTATTGGCTTCGTCGAGCTTGAGGGTTGGTTCCATGAATCCCCGAATTAGATACAGATTTGAATCCAAAACAATCGAGATTCATCGAATATTCATATAGATGATGAAAATCAATGTCACCACATAATAATAAATGAATTAAAGTGGCTTTTATCGGGTTACTCAATAATGAACAAATTACTTAACAACAAAGGTTATTCCAACTGTTACAACTATTACAAACTTTAATGTGTACACCATTTTTTATTTATTTCTACATATCTCTTTCCAACACATTTGGTGTATGAAAGAAAGCTAGGTAGACACTTGACTCACAACTAACTCGAGCTCCCACCTTGATCCGAATTGGATCCTCAAACAATTTAATGATTGTTAAGAATGAATGACAGACTTCAAAAAATCTCATAGCTATCAAAAATGACCTCTAAATAATGTCAATTTGTAGCCAGCGCGGAGCAACGAGGACCTTCGGTTAAAGAGTGCTAAACGTTGGCCCATGGAGACCGCACATGGCGCAAAAATGGCAATTGGGAAGCTCAGATCCAGAAATGGAGACTATTTCTAAAACGTGATTAGTGAAAAGCACTAATCGCGTATTGATGGTCAAGACCCCTCGAGAAGGAAAGACCCTGAGCACTCGGTCACAAGGGAAACCAGAAAACCGTGGGAAAGCACTAAAATCGACAAGGCAGGTCCTGCGCTCAAAATTGGCAAAATATCGGAGGCATTTCGAGCAGTAAGCGGGTTTGGCCGAGGACCCAGCGATTCCATACACTGAGTGACGTGTGTCCGACGGGGAGAGAGAGAAACCACTTACATCGCGAACTAACAATCGAGCAACTCAACCGTGCGATATATCGAAGACCATAGGATCTGGGGGCTCCAGATCAACGAAGGAGGTTCAACTCGATGGATGACCGGACCCGAGGGAGAAATAAACTGTGGTGCATAAGATTTGAAGTCCGATTTAACCAATAAATTGAAAGAAGGATCTGTTTCACAGGCATCTAGGAAATAACAGAAAAAACGACCATTCAGGGAGAACTAACACTCAGTTCGCAAAGAGACAGGTGGCCACCTCTCTGCGAAGCGTTACACAGCAATGATGACGCAAGGCAGAGGAGTCCCAGTAGATAGAGGTAGGTGATCCAGAGAGTTGGGAAGCTGAAATGAACAATTGATGGAACGAACTAGCTTTAAAGCCACGAGCTGACAGAGACAAGACCGACAGTGAGGTAGAGAAGCAGTGAAGAAGCCGAAGGCCGAGAGACATAGAAAGAGAGGCAAAGTTAAAGGGGACAGAGAAGTCGAGCTGACCATCAGAGTAAGGGTAGCATCGAGCAGACAGAGATCAATTGAGGTCGAAATTCGGTAAGAGGAGTCTGTGAACTCTAAGGACTTGGGAATTCCAAGTGCCATCCTACTGATTATCCTTTGTCAAGTGAGACTCAGATTGAGCTCCTTATTGTAAGACTCTGCTTTAAAAGCATAATAAAAAGGCCACCACTGAAGGATGGACCATGAGACGTAGCCCAAGAGGATTGGATGAACTCCTTGTTAAATTTTGTTGTGTTTATGTTTCCTTACTGTGATCTCTTACTGTTTCAAGTGTCTGTGTACTTCGCAATCTTATCGATCCATTGCACAAGATAACATAGACACACACACCAGCACATGAGTCTGTAATACCTTCATTAATTTCCTGAGGTCACCTAGGGGTGATTTCAGATCAAGTGGTATCAGAGCTATAGGTTGTTAAGGTTAGAAAAGCTTGTGGTGGATTTAGCTGTTGAATGCTAACTAGATTGAAGCTCAAATTAGGAGAAGGAGAGTTGGTCGAAACTAATCCTAAAATTGGAAGAGTCTACCCTCATAAGGCAATGTCGGAGGAAGGTTCTGTGGGCCCAGACCCTCAATTTATAGATAGTTTCTTGTCCACGAGATCCATGGTAGAGGAAATGTATAAGGACTTTAGAAAACATAAAGATGAGAAATCATCAGGCTCCAAACAAGATAAAGGAAAAGAAGAGTCTCTCCTCCATGACCACTCAAAAGGCTAAGGGAAAGAA
>APFE030155142.1:0-17744 GCA_000404065.3 Pinus taeda
CAACAGTGGAATGAATTAGGATATTCAATAACTTTAATGCATCTTCAAGTCTGGCCATTTTTCTTCAATGTCACTTAAAAAACAAAACTGAGGCAGCAACAACTACTCTGTCCACAGCCTCCTTAAAGAAAAAGGAATGAAAATTGATAATGATTGCTATTGCAAAAATCTTATTTGCTTCTTTGAGTCGTATGGTTTGTAAGACAATTAACTACCGGCTGCACCAAGTTCCAACGCACTTCACATTAAAAGGGGAAACCTTTAGCATAAAAAATACGAGCCATAACAAGCTTGAGCAGGACTGAATATCTGTAATATTAAATTTTAATTGTTGCATAATAACAGAATCTCAGTACCACTAAAAGAAGCACTCATACAAGTCTCCATAAACTCCAATAATAACTGTGAATCTGGATTGTGATACAAAACCAGATGAATCTACCAGATGGAGAAATTGTGATTAATGCAGATAAAACATTGATAAGCCAGTAATGCCCACCAGCAGCTCAGATCCTGAATTCCAACAGCCTATGAAATTGAAAAGCTCGTCACACGACTATGCAGCTGCTCCACGGTGGTGCTATTCCAGCCAATTGCTATGATGGTGTAAGAAAGGCCCTCGGACTTCAAGCCTTCCAATATTAATAACTTGCATCCTCGTTCATGGGCAACAATTTTTCTGCTACATGTAACTCTTTTGGAATAAATTTAAGAGTAATGGGCTTCCCACAAATGTTGGCAAAAAATTACAATGGCAGAGAAACAGTCCTCTCACTTTTCAGCTCTCGGCCTTCCGATCTACATCACCAAACTCATGCTGCGCAGGTCGATTTCACCTAAGGTCCAATCCGTCAGCCTTTCATTCAAATTAATTTGCTTTCGCCTTCGCTGATGATACAGGTGTGACATACAAATCTCCCCGATCTAAAGTGAAGTTCCTTTGTGTGAGTTTACCATCATGCGAGTCTTTTGGTTCAGAACCTTATCTCGGCGATGCAATGAGATTTATGCTCTCATTCCTTTTGTCGACCATGTAAGAACTAACCTTCCAATCCAAGAACCACAACGACTCACCTACCATCTTTTCAAAAGCATATGTCTACTGGGTTGGACTATACTCTCATTCCTTTTCAAAAGCATATGTCCAACGGCTTCACGTGTATGGAAAGGTTAAGTTAAATTGAAGCATATTATGTCATGTAATAGAGTTTTCAGTGTTAGTGCGGAAAGATCATCCATAAATCCAGAAAGAAACGTTTAGGAAATTTTGAAACACTCGTAAGCGATAAGATCTCGTGTGTGGTATTCAGCAAGATCATCTATATAATAGTGACTCTTGGCCAGAATGAGCGATAGCCCATTTGTGATAAAAGGCTTTCGGCCCATAGATTATATTTTCGAAGTTGCAAGCCATTTTATTTATTTACGCGGAGATATGTCGATACTTTGGAACGCAGCCGAGTTGGTCGTGCATAAGGCCCAACAACTTGAGAAGTTACCCTTCACTCTCCCCCTATTTCTTGCATTCCTTCTCGGACTTGTCTTCTTGTTTTCTCTCACTAGCAACCGCAGACCTAGAACTTCGCCAGTAACCCCACCGAGCCAAATCGCTCGAACCAGCAAAGGGCTACAAATCCCAACCCGAGTCGAGCAAAATAAAAACACCCACAACACAGCACCAATTCCGACGTTTCAAAAACATCAGAAAATATGCTATCACACAAGCCACAACACCCCAATATAGCTCAAAATATTCTCATCGTCGCTCTTTCAAATTCCCTTCATCCCGCTAGCAAAAACAAATCATTCGTCCAAAGGGCGAACCCGACAACAAAGAGCTTACAGCCATGGCTTATTGCTGGTGACGGCTAGCTTTCCCCTTTTTTTTCATTTGTTCATTTTTTCATCTTTACTTTCTAAGTTTCTCGAGTTTGAATTTCGTCCTGACGGCAAGCTCCGCTATGCAAACAATTCGAACTACAAGAACGACACCATGATCCGCAAAGAGATTTTCCTTACTCAGGCTGTTCTCAGGGAATGCCGACGGATAATTGCAGAAAGCGAGATAATGACGGATAATTGCAGAAAGCGAGATAATGAAGGAGGACGATAACAACTGGCCTGAGCCCGATAGGGTTGGGCGTCAGGAGCTGGAAATAGTTATGGACACACAATTATGCCACCAATTAAATGTCAGTATTCCGTTTTATCAATTGATCATGCAGCGCTGGAAGGACCAGGTCAGGGAGGTGCCAGTGCTGTAATATGGGCAGAAAATAGGAGTTACAAGAGAATCCAGCAGCGTGAAGAGGGCAGCGTATGGAGGGCCAACAGTCTAAATTAATAGTCTTGTCAGGGAATAATGGTAAATCGCAGCGCTATTATACCAGTGCGCAGACTTTGACAGGCTGCAGGTAGGAATACAATGCCTAGTTGCAGATTTGATGGGCTCAGCTAATAAAATAAATGGACAGGTAATGAAGACTAGGCCAGCACTATTCAAGGCAACTCAGATCAGTTGCTCAGGGAAAACAGGCCACACATCATGGCTCTGATACCATGTTAAACAGACATGGACAGCCAAAACAATAGGAAAGATAAATCATGCGATGCAATTTTATTAACAATTTGATATACATATATAGTACATTTGGTGACCGTTGGGATTCACATCCCAAGGTCCCTTGGACTGCTTTGTCCATTCGGCTTCCACGCTAACCCTTTAGGATTAGGTGTCCAACAGATATTGACTACCACTTTAGGCACAATATCCAAATGATAATTGCTTAGTTACTGATAACTAAAAGTCGAATGTCAAAAATGGATACCATGATGTGCATTCAATAATTTGACAACTTCACTATCTCATAGACATACTAAATTTATCTTTAAGATATTTTTTAACTATTTAAATTGAATTTGACAACTTCACTATTAAACAACGAGCTCATAGACCTATCCCCAATGGGGGTGTTATTAATGAGTTATGTAATTGCAACGAAACACTATGATTAGCATGCAGAGGGTACGAGGCGGGGGAGGGTTGGGATGGTGGCTGTTGGAGTGCATGGAACACCCCATATCTATCATCTCCCAGTCATCGTGTGGCGTTTACCCTGTTTCTAGGGGATGGTTAACCTAACCCAGTTCCGTCGGGATAAATGCACGGTGGAGGTAGCATTAGGGGAACGGTATGACATTCAGTCAGTAACAGAGATGGAGTGGCTTTTGATGGCTGGATTGGCTACTGTAGTGATGGATCTTGACACGCAAACCTGCGAGCTCATTGCTGAGCACTTGTACCATGGGAGGATTATGGGTTTCAAACAATGTGCCAAGCATCACACTTGTCTGTGCCTGGACGTCACATGCAGTGGAAAATGTTGTTTAAAATTGGGTGCAAAGACATCGTTCCTCCATTATAAGTGCATAGGCGCTATATCAGGGTGACGACTTTGCAGATATACTTGGGGTGGTGTAGAAGATTCCTTATTCTTGCTTGCCCTTGGTCTCCATATTAGGCAT
Source organism: Pinus taeda (assembly GCA_000404065.3). Lineage (NCBI taxonomy): Eukaryota > Viridiplantae > Streptophyta > Pinopsida > Pinales > Pinaceae > Pinus > Pinus taeda. The sequence continues at coordinate 3,526 of APFE030155142.1, forward strand.
ACTTCGTTTCAAAATTGCAAATTTCATTGTAAATTTTCTTTGTCGATATACCTCTTCGGTCTTTTCCTCGTTTTGTGCCTTTCTAGCAGGGGTTCATTCGGTGTCTGGATTGATGATGTCTTGATATTTGGGCGACATCCCTTCTTGTTCACTCTTTGCAAGCCTCCTCATTCTCACATTTGGGCACCCTTTTTCATTTGGGGGGACTTCTATAATTCTACTCCTCCATTATCAGTCTTCATCACTAGGCATTTGGTTAACAAGAGTTGGGTTGGTCTTGATAGTTTCACGTGACTTTTATTACTATATAGTTTTGTCGTGACATTCTCTGGGTACAATCAATTCCTTCGGTTTTCATAGTCTACTATCTTTTTGGTTCTCAAAGGTTTAGAGTCCATTTCCGTTGTCAATCTGTGATATTCCTACTTAGTGTTTCACTAAGTGAATATCACTTTTTGCTCAATTTTGGCGTATTACATGGTTACACTTAGGAAAAGTGGACTTAAGGGATCCACATTCGATTTTTGGCATGAGAGGCACCCCAACATTAGAGTTCGATGGAAAGATTGCAGCTTTGGTGGAGCATGGGGGCCACCACAAGGGAATCTCGGCCCACATAGAGAGTATGCTTTCATTGGAGCAAAATTGGTGAGAGGAATTCAATGTGGGACAACATGAGCAATCTTGGAGGCACATCGACAAAAGGAAGGAGGGGCTCTCATTTTGGTCATCATCTATCATTTTCAGAATTTCTCTTTTGACATAGCACGCTTGAGCAGTGAGCCAAATTTACATGTGTTGTTTAGCACACCAGGTGTTTCTGAGTGGAGATGCCAGCGCTTGCTTCAGTGGGCCTTGAGTGCCAACCTAAGGAGGGAGTTTCACCTAGTTCCAATTCGTACCAGCAGCAGTGAGGTCGTACCACAATAGGGAGCACGCTACAACAGCATAGGGATTGTGCAGTCTTGGCTAGAGACACTCTAGAAGGTTGAGGAGTGAAGGGAGTTTGTGGAGGAAACTTGGAGGCCTAGGGAGCCTTCTGATAAGGTTTGCAAGCATTTTTAGGACATTTAAGAGAAAAATATTCAAGTGGGTCGATTTGCCCAGCAGAAGGGTCATTTAAGCCAAAGAGGGTCAAATTTCCAAGGTCGAGATTTGGCCAAACCCTTCGTGGGTTATCCTGGGTTTCTTGAGAAGAGGTCGAACGTAATTTCCCGGAATTTTCTGAGCAGTGGAGAGGGCCCTAGCAGCAGATCCTTTCAGGAAGCACCACATTTATGAGCATCTACAACGCAACACTGGGGCAGATTAGCAGCAGATTGGAGGAGGGTGATTCACTGATCATTTTGGGGCTTTGCTAGCTTTCCTAGAGCAAGCCCAGTTGCACTCATTCTAGCACCTTGTTGTACACCTCTTTCCATTAATAAAATGAGTACACAGTTCAATTTTGGATGCAAATTTGTGGTTTGCTTACTTGCTTTGGTTTCATAGTGTTTTTGTTTATTTTGCTTTGCATATTTACTATTAATTTTTCCTTGGGGATATTACAGTGATATCAGAGCTCATAGACTTGGCACAACATATGGGAGCAACGCAATCCATGACACCAAAGGATAAACATAACGTGACATATCAGAGGCAGACATATAGAAGCAAAGAACGACAATTAGAGATCACCCTTGATCCTGTGACTACAGAACCGAAGGTAGTAGAAACCAACATGGGGGACAATGAAGGAGACAAAAGGGATGAGGAAAAGGAGTTTTCCCAACTCATACTGAAGGCAGTGCAAGATTTATCTCGGAACATTGAAGGAATGGGCCAGCAAAATGGCAATGGCAACAAGGGCAAGGGAGTCCAAGGGGATTTCTGCTATGGAGAAGGATCTGGCACCTCATAGCACCATGCATCTCTTCATGCCAACATGCCATTAATTCATAACACACCCCCTAGATCCACCATTCCTACATTCCTTCAATCTAGAGTTGGTGGGCAGTCAGAGCAACAGGAGGTACCTTATGGGGATTATTTCCTAAAGTATCAGTCCTATGGGCCTGATTTTGGGAGGGCCAATATTTCAAAGATTTATGTCAGTTGAAGGGAAACAATAGGCCCAAGGGATAGAGTGGAGGAGGTTACATGCAGGGAATAGACTCGCAATGCACTATGGGGAGGTTATTTCTCCCAACCTTCGATGGGTCCTCCAAGAGCTCAGCCAAGGCATGGGTCAAAAAGATGGATGTTTATTTCCAGTTGAACCAAATGACAAAAGGAGAGGCAATTAAGATTGCCATGTTGCATCTGGAAGGGGAAGCCCACGACTGGTGGTTCCATGGATTGACCACGTTGGGACATGCAGGGGTAGCTGCCTATGATGATTTCACCAGAAGGGTGTTGGAGTGGTTTGAGTGGAAGGATCTGAAGGAGTATTTTGGGGTGCTAACAAGGCTCAAGCAGACCGAGAGTGCAAAAGCCTACATTTCAGAGTTTTTGTGATTGTCTGTGATGGTGCCTGATTTGTTAAAGTCTATGAGAATCTTCATGTTTGTGAATGCGCTAGCAGAGCCATTGCGCGGGTTAGTGAGGTCCAACAGGCCCACTACATTACAGGATGCGGTAGGGAGAGCCCAATATTTACAGGGTGCCCTACCTAGGGCTTGTGCACCATTACCCACTAGACAGGATTTCCAGTGGAGGGGGAAGGACACCATGGCTCCACCACCAAGGGCCAATCAGGGGCATGGGCAGCGAGATGAGGAGACCCGGAGAGACCTCAGGAGGAGGAAATTGTGCTTCACTTGTCAAGAGCCGTGGGCACCAGGCCACACATGTGCAGCAAGCAAGGCCCACTACATTAAGGTCTTCTCTGACAACGATGCAGAGGATGAGACCTATTTTGAGATTGTTGATTTGGGGTAGCATCAAATGTGCTCTAAGCCTCAAATTTTGCAAGGAGGCTTAGGCACAGGTATTCCAAAGAACCCAGAAAGCGTTTTGGGAAATTCCACACATAAGTGATTTTATTAAAATAATTAATATTTTTAATGAGGTCCCTAAGTCTAAACTTAAGAAAATTAAAATATTAATGGGTATTAATCTAATCAGGGGTGAAACTTCTAGAAAAGGCCATGGATCAAGCCAAAATGATCTGAGCCTTTGATTATGTTTTAATCTGGGTTGTTGGTTGTCCAACAGGAAGATATAAGAAGAGGCTTGAGGGTCATTTGGAAAATACATAAAGAGATTGAAAAAATCGATATTCTGAAGTGAGAAGTTCTCAAGAGGAAAATCAATTGAGGAAATCTTGCAGCAAAGGGGCAGTGAGAATCCGGGAGAAGGAATTTCCGAAGAGTACCAGGTAGAGGGAGAACAAAAGGACGTCTAGAGGAAGGCTGACACTAGCCTACGCAGAGGCAACACAGTCCTTGAGGGGAAGTCGAGTTCCTGTTGAGGGAAGTAGAAGTTCAGTTACCGGAAGACATGGTGTGAGTCTGGGAGGAAAAAAGTCGATTTCTCAGCCAACATAGGATCCAAAGGAGAGGCGGCGTAATACCCAGGACAGGTGACACAGAAACTGCCCAGGGTGACGCAGTTCTACGCAGATTCCATGCAGAGGGTGACGCAGGGCCTCCATAGCAACAGGATAAGTCACTGATTCTCCAGTGACAAGATGAGATCATTTCAACAATCTTTTGTTCAGTATTCTCTCTGTATTGGATTGCTAGTTGAACATCCAGAATTGTACTCAGAATTTCTCCTCCATAATAATAAACCCTTAAAGCTATTACACTGGTTTTCCCACATTGGGTTTTTCCGAGGACTATTTGTCCAAAACTAACTATCCTATGTGTTGTATTTTTCTTTCTTGCTCAGTATTTTGTTTCCGCATATATGTTAATTAAATGAAGGTTGCAGATGTATTTGCTTTGATATTTACTGTAGAACACAGTAAATAACTTGCATGATTTAAACAAGTAGGAGAAGTAACATCAATTTGCTGCGGTAGGGATTCCGACTTAGGAATTTTCACATGTTATCAGAGCTAGTGCAAGTGAGACAAGAAGAGAAGAACCAGAAACCCCAACACTACACAAAAGGGGAAATTGAAAAGCTGCAAGAGGCAGCAAGTCAAAACCCCAGAGGGTTTGCGCAGTTCTAGCCGGAGGGTCGAAAATTCGAGGAAGTCTCTCTCCGAGTGAGTTGACGAAGAGAAAGGGCTTCCCGTTCAAATTTTGTCATGGTAGAGAGAGCAATGCTGAGCCTCGACGTAAGGAGCAGTTGGTGGGACGCAGATTTTTCAATGGGCAGTTTTTTTGGGCTGAAAGACGTCAGAAGAAAGAAGAAGAGCATAGTGAGGGAATACTTCCTCAGTGATTTCTTGCCTAGGAAATCAACATTTCTCAATTGCTGAGCAGCAGAGAAGAAACAACTTACCAACTCCATCAGGGAGTGCGTAAGTCAACCTAGGAGCTACATAGTAGGATGAAAGAGGGAGTTATTCGACAATTTTCGGAGGAGATGGCAACTAGTGGCTTGAGGGATCAGGACAGGTTGGACAAGGCTTCCAACTATGCCATCTAGAAGGCTAGGATGATTTTCCTTCTAGATGAGCATGCTCTCAAAACTTACGTTGATAATGTGGTAGTTGTCCCAGCAGATGTAGATACGCTAAAGTACAGAGCTGAGATGGCTAAGGCGAAGAGAATGATCCTGGATGGAGTCAAGGATCACATGGTGTGCCAAGTTGCAAGCAAAGGGACTGCTAAGGAGATGTGGGATGCTTTGGCCACAGTGTATCAGGGATATTCCAAGCAGCGGAAGATGTACTTAGAGCAAACGTTGAGATCTACTCAGATGCAGAAGGGAGAATGTGTGGATCCGTTCCTCACGAAACTGAAGGAGAGACGTGACGAGTTGTGGAGTTAGTGAGACTGGCTCTAAATTCCGTCTTGGATGATTGGAAAATCTTTGTCCAGAGTATCCTGGGCAAAGCAGCATTGCCAAATTGGGACGAGATGTGCGCAGCTCTGAAACAAGAGGAGATAAGAAGACACCTACTCAAGGTCAAACTTGATGGGAACAACAGCGGCAGTGGGTCGAAGCCCAAAGTAGAGGAGGATAACACAACCCTTGCATTAAAGGGACAGTTGGGGAAACAAAGACGAAAGAAGGGCATCTCCAAGGTGAAGTGCTTTAAATGTGGCGAGATGGGCCACTATGCATCCCAATGTCCTTTGAAGAAAAAGGACAAGGATGAGAAGCATGATCCTAAGGTTGCAGCCGCGAAGATCAACGAGGAGTTTGCCATGACAGTGGAGATACCTCCATAAGGGAGGTGCGCTGATATAGAGTTGTAGTCAGGAGGACTGCAGATGGGTAGGATCCTTGAGGAACCCACCTCTTGGATCGTCACCTTGCTATGGGAGCCCATGATCAGGAGTAGCGGGATGGTGGAGCTTCAATTGGTGCCATGGAGTGTTGATTCGACAGATGCAGTGGCTAGGAGAGCCAGAGACTGAGCAGCGTAGAGCAGAGAGGCAGCAGTGCGAGGAGGCACAGGGCAGAGCTTCAGCAGTGCAGTGGCTTCAGAGGCAACATGATACTAGCAGTAGTCAGGATTTTGGCACCGAGGTGTATCCATTGGATACTTGTCCAATCTTGGGTGTTTTCAATTGCTTCTCTCAGCAACTGAGTTGCAGTACAAATGCATTGTTAGCAGTGCCACTGCTAGCAGCATAACAGATGCAACGTTTGAGAGAGAGTTGCAATACAAATGTAGCATTGACAGTGGCAGTGTCAAAGGCAACAGTACAATAGCAGTAGCAATGCAGTGGTTGGTGGACATTATGTCAAGCATCAGCAATGCAGAGATGATGCTTCAGAGTCAGAGCAGTGTGCAGAGAGGCGGTGTATTGGTATAGTGCATTCCTCGGTAAGAGGGAGCATTGATTTGGGGTAGCGCCGGATGTGCTCTAAGCCTCAAATTTTGCAGGGAGGCTTGGGCACAGGCATTCCAAAGAACCCATAAAGTGTTTTGGGAAATTCCACCCAAAAGTGATTTTATTAAAATAATTAATATTTTTAATGGGGTTCCTAAGCCTAAACTTAAGAAAATTAAAATATTAATGGGTATTAATCTAATCAGGGATGAAACTTCTAGAAAAAGCCATGGATCAAGACAAAACGATCTGAGCCTTTCATTATGTCTTAATCTAGGTCGTTGGTTGCCCAACAGGAAGATATAATAAGGGGCTTGAGGGTCATTTGGAAAATACACAAAGAGATTGAGAAAATCGATTCTCTGAAGTGAGAAGTTCCCAAGAGGAAAATCGATTAAGGAAATCTTGCAGCAGAGGGGCATTGAGAATCTGAGAGAAGGAATTTCCGGAGAGTACCAGGCAGAGGGAGAACAGAAAGACGTCCAGAGGAAGGATGACGTTGGTCTAGGCAATGCTGATGCAAAGGGAGCACAATCCTTGAGGGGAAGTCGAGTTCCTGCTGAGGGAAGTCGAAGTTAAGTAGCCGGAAGCCAGGGTGTGAGTCTAGGAGGCAAAAAGTCAATTTCTCAACCAGCAGAGGATCCAAAGGAGAGGCAGCGTAATTCCAAGGAGGGGTGACGTAGAAACTACCCAGGGTGACGTAGTTCTATGTGGAGGCCACACAGAGGGTGACGCAAAGGCCACACAAAGGGTGACGCAGAGCCTCCACAGTAGCAGGATCAATCACTGATTCTCCAATGAAAGGGTGAGATCATTTCACCAATCTTTTGTTTAGTTTCTCTTTGTATTGTATTACTAGTTGAGCATCCTAGAATTGTACTCATAATTTCTCTTGCATAATAATAAACCCTCACAGCTGCTGCACTAGTTTCGCGCATTGGGTTTTTCTGGGGACTATTTGTCCAAAAATAAATGTGTCCTATGTGTTGTATTTTTTCTTTCTTGCTTAGTATTTTGTTTCCGCATATATGTTAATTAAGTGAAGACGACAGATGTATTTGCCTCGATATTTAACATAGAACAAAATAAATAAATTGCATGATTTAAACAAGTAGGAGAAGTAACATCAGTTTGTTGCAGTAGGGATTCTAGCTTAGGAATTTTCACAGAGATGGGTGGAGAGGACATCACAACACCTCAATAGGGAGGACCACCACCACCACCAGGGGGAGTTTCCTTTCCAACTACTGGAGGGGTCATTGCATCAATTTGTGGGGTACCCAAATTCTTGACTATGAGGATTAGAGGCACTATTCAAAGGAAGTGTGTATCAGTTCTAGTGGACAATGGGGCTACCCACAATTTCATTGATGCTCAGTTGGTTCAAAGGAGGGGCATCACAACTAAGGAATTTGAGGGATTCTCAATTCTTGTGCCTAGGGACAGAACCATTCAGTGGACTCACTATGTGCCAACCTTGACAGTGAACAAGGGGAACTACTCCATGACAGATCATTTCTCTGTAGTTGGAGATGGAGTTTGTAGGGCCAGATGGCAAGATCGTGTTGCTTCAGGGGATGCACTCATACCCACCACAAACAGTTTCAGCCCATAGGATGGAGGCTGACTTGAGACATGGAGACATTGACTGGGTTGTGGAGTTGAGGATCTCAAAGGCTGGGGGAAAGCCCAAGCCACCGCATCCGGAGATACAAGCTATTCTTGACAGGTATCTAGTTGTATTTGGGGACATACCACCAGATCAACCACCTAACCGAGGGTTTGAGCACACTATCGAGTTGGAGTCGGGGGTGCAGACCGTCATCACCACTCCTTATTGACATCCCAAGGCGTATCAGGATGAGGTCGAGAGGGCCATTCATGAGCTATTGACACTTGGGCATATCAGGACCAGCTTTGGCCCTTTTGCCTTATCAATTGCGCTGATGAATAAGAAGGACGGGTCCTTATGAACGTGCATTGATTACCAGGCCCTCAACAAGAAGACACTGAAGAACTGCTACCCCATTCCCCATATAGATGAGTTAATGGATGAGTTGAGGGGAGCTAAGCTCTTCTTGAAGATTGATCTGTGGTCGAGGTACCATCAGATCCGAGTGAGGGACCAAGATGTCCCGAAGATAGCATTTTCGTGTCATTATGGGCACTTCAAGTTCCTGGTTATGCTCTTCGGGCTAACCAACGCACCAACGACATTCCAATCATGCATGAACCACATGTTTTGTGGGCAGTTGAGGAAGTTCATATTGGTGTTGCTTGATGACATATTGGTTTATAGCTGGACTTGGGAAGAGCATTTGCAACACCTTAAGATAGTACTACGCATCCTGGAGGAGCAACAGTTATATGCCAAACTGTCCAAGTGTGAGTTTGGGCTAACTGAGGTGCTCTACCTAGGGCACATCACTGGGGAGGATGGTCTTAGAGTACATGAGAAGAAGATTAGGGCTATCCAAGATTGGCCAAAGCCCCGGAATATGACCAAGATGAGGGGTTTTGTGGGCATTTTCACTTATTACAGGAAGTCCGTGAAGGGATTCTCCCAATTAGTTGCACCCCTCACAAAATTCATGAAGAAAGGGGCCTTCGAGTGGACCACTACAACACAGGAGGAATTTGATCTCCTCAAGGAGGTCATGAGTAGTTGTCCGGTGTTCGCACTTCCTGACTTCACTCAGCCTTTCGTGTTGGAGTGTGATGCATCAGGAGTAGGTGTGGGGGCCGTGTTGATGCAAGGGGAGCACCCCATAGCTTTTGAGAGCCAAAAGTTACTGCCCTATGAGCTACTATACATCTATGATAAGGAGATGCTGACCATTATGCATGCGTTGGCCAAGTTCAGGTAGTATTTGGTGGGGAATATGTTTAAAGTCAAGACCGATCACAATAACCTCAAGTTCTTTCTGGAGTATTAACAATTGTAGGAGAGGCAGCAAAAGTGAGTGAGCAAGCTCCAAGCATATGACTTTGACATTGAGTATGTCAAAGAGAAGCACAACGTAGTCGCTGATGCATCGTCCAGGAGGCCAACCACTCTTTCCTTTGATGAGCAGTTATTAGTAGAGTACTCTAAGGACAGATTTGCATGTGAAGTCCTTGATGGGTTGGTGACATATGACTGGCATCGGGTGATGAACAAGGTGATCTACGATCGAGCCCGAATCTACTTGGTACCCAACTCCCCACTGAAGGAGAAGATTCTACAGGCTTCTCACGATTCACCATTAGCAGGGCACCCAGGGTTCACAAAGACATACTGGGCCATCAGGTAGCGCTTTGCGTGGAAGGGCCTCAAGGATGATGTTTTGAGGCATATCCAAAAGTGTGACACATGCTAGCAGAACAAGGGAGAGCACACACACCCTGTGGGCCTATTGCAACCGCTTCCCAATTCAGAGGGGAAATGTGAGAGCATATTGATGGATTTCATTACCAGGTTGCCCACAGTACACGGCAAAGATTGCATCTATGTGGTGGTGGACCGCTTGACGAAGTATGCTCACTTCTTTGCCATTCCAGCTCGGTACTCGACCTCATAAATGGCCGAATTGTTTTTCAGGGAGGTGTTTCAGCTACATGGTCTCCCAAATACCATCGTCAGTGACCGGGACAGTCGATTCATGGGCGGATTTTGGCAGGAGCTATTCCGGTTGGTGGTTACTGAGCTCACCCTAAGTACGAGTTACTACCCTCACACAGGTGGGAAGACGGATATAGTTAACAAGTGGCTAGAGGGCTACTTGCGTAACTATGTGACAGGGCAGTAGAGAGCATGGATACGGTGGCTACACTTGGGTGAATACAGCTACAACACTACGCACTACATGTCTATAGGTATGTCGCCATTCCGAGCTCTATATGGTTATGATGCATTATATTTTGCTGACATTATGTTTGGAGACAGCAGGGCCCCAAGGGCCAAGGACTGGATATAGGAGAGCCAAGATATCTTGAGGGCTCTAAAAGACAACATGAAAATGGCCCAAAATCAACAGAAGCTTTATGCAAACAAGCAAATTCGAGAGGCAGTTTGAAGTAGGGGACTTAGTGTTTTTGAGGCTCCGACCGTACCAGCAGTCTACACTCAAGCAGAAGGGGGCTACGAAGCTCAAACCCCGCTTCTATCGTCCTTATTGTGTCACTTGGAGGGTGGGGGAGGTTAGCATATGAGTCGGAGCTACCCTTGGGGAGCCGAATGCACAACCTATTTCATGTGTCTTGCCGAAAAAAAGCACTGGGATAGCAAGTTACAACCGCTACAGAGCTACCCCCTCTAGACGATCAGGGGCATTTGGTGCTGGAACCGGAGGCCATTTTGGATACCAAGGAGAGACATCTGCGTAATAGGGTCATCAGGGAGTTTTTGATCCGATGGAGGAATCTACTGGATGAGGAGGCCACCTGGGAGGAGGAGCAGATACTACAACATCCTTCATTGTAGTTGCTTGAGGACAAGCAACGTTTTGGTGGGGAGGACTGTGATATTCCTACTCAGTGTTTCACTAAGTGAATATCAATTTTGGCGTATTACATGGTTACACTTAGGAGAAATGAGCTTAGGGGACCCACATTCGATTTTTGGCATAGAGGCACCCCAACATTAGGGTTCGATGGAAAGATTGCGGCTTTGGTGGAGCGTGGGGGCCACCATAAGGGAATTTCAACTCACATGGATAGTACGCTCTCATTGGAGCGAAATTGGTAAGAGGAATTCAATGTGGGTCCACATGGGAAATCTTGGAGGCACATCGACAAAAGGAAGGAGGAGATCTCATTTTGCTCATCATCTATCATTTTCAGAATTTGTCTTTTGACATAGCACGCTTGAGTAGTGAGCCAAGTCTACATGTGTTGTTTAGCACACTGGGTGTTTCCAAGCAGAGATCCCAACCCTCACTTTGGTGGACTTAGAGTGTCAAGCCAAGGAGGGAGTTTTACCTAGTTCCAAATCGTACCAGCAGCAGTGAGGTCATACCACAACAAGGAGCATGCTACAGCAGTGCATGGACCACGCAGTCTTGGCTAGAGACACTCCGGAAGGTTGAGAAGTGAAGGGAGTCTGTGGAGGAAACTTGGAGGGAAGGCCTAGGGAGCCTTCTAACAGGGTTTGCAGGCACTTTTGGAGCATTTAGAAGCAAAATCTTCAGGTGGGCCAATCTTCCCGGAAGAAGAGTCGTTCAAGCCAAAGAGGGTCGAATTTTCGGGGTCAAGCTTTGGCCAAACCCTTTGTGGGTCATTCTGGGTTTCTTAAGAAGAGGTCGGGAATAATTTCCTAGAATTTTCTGAGCAGTGGAGAGGACCCTAACCATAGATCCTTTCAAGCAACAACACATTTCTGGGCATCTACAGCGCAACAATGGGGTAGATTAGCAGCAAATTGGAGCTGGGTATTTTACTTATCATTTTGGGGTTTTGATAGCTTGCCTAGAGCAAGCCCAAGTGAACTCATTCCAGCACCTTGTTGTACACCTCTTTCCATTATGAAAATGAGTACAAAGTGTAATTTTGGATGCAAATTCGTGGTCTGATTGCTTGCTTTGGTTTCATGGTGTTTTTTTCTATTTTGCTTTGCATATTTACTGTTAATTTTCCCTTAGGGATATTACACAATCACACTCGTTTCCACTAGTCTTTATGGCTCCTCAAAAGAGACTATTGAGTCACAAAGGTGGTGTGAGTGGTTCTTCTTCCCACCAACGTTAGTTGTTTGGTTGGTAGTATGCAGCTAATTACTTTGATTCAGTCCCCCCTAAGTTCAGAAAGGAAATTCTTCTTCTTGAATATGAGTTCGGTGATTGGGCATATTTCTCAGATTTAGAAGTGGGACGTATCTCACAAAAGTGGATATCAAACCCGAGGAAATTTAGGAAGCGCAAGCTCCATTTCTTGTATTCTCTCATAGTGCATCAACAAATGGAAAATCTGCTACGAATGGTACTTAGAGATAAGCAGGTAAACAACTATAAATTGTTTACAGGGTAGGAGGACATCAAGCAAATTCTTCGACATTTCTGCTAACAAGGGTTGAGAAATTTATGGTTTTTGACTCTGATACTGAGTTAGAGGAGCTCAATAAAACTTACATTGTCATCAATGCTCCCTCACTCACTAAATCTCCTCATCTTGCTTCTTCTCCTCAGGGGGATTCCTCACCCCTATCTCCTGTCATCATCTTAGATTGAAGCGACAATCTCCTTTTTGGCACTCTCTTCTTTTCTAATGGAAGCGGATGTTAACTTGCAGCAGCTATGGAAGTTCCCTCAAGCAGCTTAATAGTCAACTCCTATACTTTTGGTTCCATGTTGGACGAATCTTGTTTTGTTTTTTGCATATGGCATAACTAATGGTATCCTTCCTAGTTTATGGAAAAATGTACTGGTGATAGCCACGATTTAATTAGACTCATATGCACTGATGGGTTTTTGGTTACACTTGGATGAAGCTTTTGTCTCCCAGGTGTTAATTTAGCAGTTTAGTACAAATTCCAATAATGGGACTAGATTCCTCTATTCAATAGGATCAATTTTGACTTTTGAAGCACTTGATTTGGACAAGAGGAAGTGTATTTTTGAATTGAAGCCCACATGTGCACAAAAGGATAGGTCGGCCCAAAAGAGAAATTGGACACCCATGGATGGTTATAAATACAAGTGACCCTCATTTGGACATTGTTAACTACTGGAGTAGCACCTGATGATTATGTGAAGACTCCATGCCCAAGGATGATCCAGAGGACACTTGTACCATCAGATGTCATCAGTCAACAGAGTTTTTAACTCTCCTTCTATCTTCTCATCATCTTTCTTCTTTGTACCAGATTCCACACCTGCGGGGAATTGTAAGAATGATGCTAGTATGATATTTCCCTGAATTTGTAAGGCTAGGATTGGGACTCGATAGCAAACAATACAACTGGAGTGTTTTTTTATCTAGTTAATTACCCTTCTTTTCCAGAGGGGAAATTCTCTGGATTTTTCACCATTTTTACCCCAAAGCCGAGGTGACGGTTTGAAGATTGAGCCCCTGACACATCTTAGTGTCTAGGGTCGATGTATATTACCATACTCGATCACACAAAAAGTTTCGTGGAATTTGGCTAGGTCTAAGTAGGATTTTTTAATAGTTAAAATTTTCCCGCAAAACGCGATTTTTTAATTATTTTTTATGTAAAGGCATAAATAAGTGGCCTTAGGAAATGTCTGGGGCGTATGAACACTCGAAATTCATCCTCAAAGGCCCAGCATTCTCCTAGAGCCTACTTTGGGGGTCAAAAAATGACTCAGAGTCCCTCAAAAGCCGATTTTTCAAGTGACAGTAGCAAAAATGAAGAAATTCAAAAAAATAAATAATTGGAAAAATTTATAAATTTTTCCAAAGTCAAAATAAGTCAAATTTTGACATGGAAGTCAAGCAGAGAATCAAGGGTGATGTGGCAAGCAATGTGGGACCCACCACATAAAGTTTCAAAGAAAGTCAAAGCAGGTCAAGTCAAAGTCAAACTGGGCCCACGTTGAGTTCATACGTATGGCTAAAGCTCAATGATCAGTTTTATTTCAAAATCGAATGTTATAAAAGTTATAAGGTTGAAAGTTTAAAATTAGTGAGTGGGGAGGGGACCCACCTCACCTCACCATATATGAGCAACGCATAACTCAGCTCAACTAAAGAAATACGCACAGCAGTCCGTACGAAGTCAAAGCTCCACGCTGGCACAGCAAAATTCCACGCTGGCCCAATCAAAGTTTACGCACAGGCTATCAGCATTTAACGCAGATTTTGGAGGCAACCCACTCACAGCCAATACGCAGTATTTAACGTGAGCTGGACAGCAGTGTCACGTGGCAGCCAGTACGCAGCATCTACTCAGGGATACACTGCCAGTAAAGGATGCTACCTACAGCAGTTTGGAAACACATGGACAGTCCTCTAAGCCACTTGGAATTTGACATGGTCTTGGGATCTTCACCATTGTGCCACTTGTCATTGGAATTTTCCTTGGGATCATCTCCCATTTTCCTATTTATATGAGTCTTGAGCTCTCATTTTTGAATGATATAGAACGAGCTGTTGGGCTTGCGGAAGCTCTGCTGGATTGTGTACTTACCTTTCACATAAATAAATAAAAGTCTTTGGAGTTACTGGCTTCTTTTGTGGCGCATGCTTTGGTTGATGAGGTATACCTGTGTCGTTTGATATTCATTTGATTTCATATTTGCTATCTAGTTGTTTTTCTTTGTGCATTTGCCTGAGGGCATTATT
>APFE030155144.1:0-17327 GCA_000404065.3 Pinus taeda
ATCCAGTCTGAAAATTGATGAAACGTGGTACCTGGAGGAGAGGAGATTGTAGGTCAGCACCTACGTACTAGTATCTAAGCTAGTACAAGAGCTAAAAGAAATCTTTGGAGCATTGTAGCAGGTAGTAGCCTGCGTACTAGTAAATGGATCGGCTAGTACAAGAGCAAATCTTTGGAGCATTGTAGCAGGTAGTAGCCTGCGTACTAGTAAATGGATCGGCTAGTACAAGAACAAAGGGGGTTGTAGCTCCCGTACTGGTATAAGGCTGCACCAGTACAAATATTGTAAAAGGATTTTCTTATTAAGAAGAAGATTGAGATGACTTGCAGCAGGTGGTTTTCTCCCGCATTGGGTTTCCACCTTATATCATGGTGTTCATGTGTGTGCCTTATGTGTGATGATCTATTCTATGTTACTGCATCTGTTAACTGATAATATGGTTGATAATGTTCTCATTGAAGATCAATTAACTTAATCATAAGAAGTTGTAGAAGTAGCATATATGAATCTGGTTATGGAAATGAAAAAGTTTTATTAATGTGATAATACTGATTCACCCCCCCCTCTCAGTATTATTTCCAACAGTAACTATGTACCCAAACATTCCACCTATTGTACTCCAAAGAAATAATTGGAGATTTTTGCATATAACTGTTTCTCCTACAATAGTCGAAGCACATTGTCAACATGTTGAACATGATCCTTCCAACACTTGATGTAGATTATTATATTATCAAAAAATACTAACCAAAATTTTCTAAGTAAGGGTTTGAAAATGGAATTCAACAAACCTTGCAATGTACAAGGTGCATTGGTAAGGCCAAAAGGCATGACCAGAAATTCATAATGACCCTCATGGGTTCTAAATGTTGTTTTGGAATGTATTAAATCTTCATTCTGATTTAAGGATATCCAGAATGAAGATCCAACTTGGTGAAGTAAATTCCTCCATGTAATTCATCCAATAATTCAGCAATGATAGTAATAAGAAATTTATCTTTAATAGTAAACTTGTTGAGCTCCCTATAATATAGACACATACACCATGATCCATCCTTGTTTTGTAGCAATACCACTGCAGTAGAGAAAAAAATTTGACTAGGTTGAATTATACCAACCTCTAGCATTTCAGCAACCATACATTCAATTTCACTCCTTTGGGCATATTGACATCTGTAAGGCCTGATGTTTGGGGGAACACTTCCTCGAATCAAATGAATAGCATGATGATGATCACAAATAGGTTGGAGACCTTGGGGAGGATCAAATACCTTGGAATGATTGTGCAGAATGTTTTGGAGATCTAGAGAAATAATTGATTTCGATGTGGGTACCTATAGTGAACATAATTGTGCAATTTCACCCTATTTTTCCTTATTTAGAAGCATTGTCATCCTGTTAGAGATGATCAAATTTCCTAGTTTTGCCCATTATATACCTTAATTCAACGTCCTTTCCTCCCCAAAGATTGTAGCAATTGAACTCCTAGTACAATATCTACGCCACCCATTGGAATGGAAAGCATTGGACTATTCAAGAGATATTCTCCCATGGATAACTTCATATTATGGAACTTTCTAGAGAAATTTTTGGTTCCTCCATTTACAACCATTACTTGACAATCTAGTGCTAGATATAGGAAGAACTTAAGTTCCTTTCCTATCTTACAATGAATAAAATTATGGGTACTATCGTAATCAGTCATCATTCTGACCTTTTTCTTCAAGATATGCCCTTCTATCTTGATAGTTTGAGGAGCGGTAATTGAAGTTAATGCATTACAAAATATGGTCAAATTCATTTCTTCTTCCACTGGGATTGGTTCCTAGTGTATATCCTCTTCTTTTGATGTTTCTTATTCCTTTTCTCGCTCCTCTTACCCATCTGTCTAAATTAATTTCTTCTCAGCACACTTATGACATTTAGTGTATTTTCTATCACCATTATAACAAAGCCCTTTTTCTCTTTTTTCTTCTAATTGTTGTGGTCTAAACCTTGTAGGTGGTGAAAGGCTAGGAGAAACAACACTTACATATTTATATTTATGAGTGTTAGGCTTCCTTGTTTCCATAAATTTGCTTTCAATCTTTCTTGCCAACTTGTATGCCTTCTCCAATGAATCAAGTTCCCAAAGGCTGTAGAATTTTTCTACAAATCAGCTAGCTCTGATACCATGTAGAAATTCCCACTCTAGATCAATATATTATGCAATATACTAAAGAAAAATAGAAGTTGTACTTCTACAACAATCTTTGCGGAAGCTTAATCGAATATGAGAAAGATCAACAGAACACATATAACAGATGAAGAGAAAGAAATCACATGAACACAGAAGAATAATCCTAGGGAAAGCCTCAGCCTAAAACCCCAATCTTTGTAATATCATACAAGTGGAAAATATAGTCTGGATTACAAAAGGAATCAGCTCACAAGCTATCCTTCTCTCTCCGCAATCCCTCTGCTGCTCATAGACAGTCAAAGGCTTCTCACAAAACTTTTCCTCTATCCTCAAAGCCTCCTATTTCCTTGTGTAGTTTTTGTTGGGGTCCAGTGCTTCCACAAGTGTGAATTCCCACCTCACCCTTCTCTCTTCGCATATAAATAATTGCACAAACTTGAAGGAGATAAATCCTTCTCCATGGATGACTTTCCTTTATAAAACAAATCCATCCAACTAATAGTACAATGTCCCTCCTCTAATATCAACTAGGTCTTTCTCTGAACTAAAATGCATGAGTTATTTATGAGAGAATATTCAATTACTTGAAGTGCAATAGTTACATGCATGCAAGCATTAACTATCTAAACTCACAATTAATTCCATAAAATGTTTGAATTGATCTAACTAGACTTGACTGAGTTAACTGATCCAACTAATTACAAGTCAAATTACAAATCATCCTTACCTCTTTAATTGATGAATTAATCCCTCAATCAATGGAGAAACTATTGCATGTTGTCACATAGACTTCATGTTTGATTTTTCACAACTAATTAACTCATGGTGAATTAATTAATTAATTTTTCAAACTGCTGGTAAGATCAAATTCGAATTTTACTTCTCAATTTTACTCCAGGGACTAAGTAAAATTGGAATCTATCCCAAACTACTAAAAATAGCAATTCTACTTTTAGCACTTCCATTTTTCATTCCTTGTTGCTCAATCCGGCATGGGTACCTAAACTACTATTTAGAGCAGTGCTATTTTAGCACTTCTATTTGTAACATTCATTGCTTCCATTGTTGACACTTCCTCTCAACAAGAAAGGCTTCAACTCGAACCCGATCCTGAAAATTTGGAATGTTCTGAATGCAACACTTCTACCAAGTGTGGTTGCTTCAGCAAGTCTAGAAACAAAAAAATAACTCCTAACTGACAACTCTATTGAGCTAGAAACATACTCTGATGTTGAAGCTCCATCTATCGTTGACAAGTTCTCCCTCTCTGACATCTTAGCTATTGGAACACTCCATGCATCTCACATCGTTGCGCACTTCTCTGTGCCATCCTGCACTAATGCAACATACTTGTGCCTCTCGCATTGTTGCAGCCTGCTAGCTCTTCATTGTCTTGGGATTCCTACACCGTAGCTCTTTGTGCCACTCCGTCTGAATCTATCTCCACCCAATCAAATAGTCTTGCTACTCCTCATCGAGGTTCCTATAGCAATGTCAAGTCAAGGAGGTTGGGTACCTCAAGGATCCTGCCCCTATTTTAGCCTTATTGGGACTGTCACTCCACATCACCCCACCTCCTTCTTGGAGGTATGGATGCATGTGATTCCTCTACCCATGTGGCTTTAAATTTCCCCCTACTGGAGGTCTCTACATGAGTAGAGACATCTACTCAATCTTCTCCTGACTTCTCTAGTTGTGGCTGCTCCACAACCTCCTGAAGTTTCTTCACCAATCATGGCTCCTCCACAATCGTCTGAGACTTCTTCTGGTGTTGCATGTTGAGAGGTAATGTACTCTCCCTCTCAACCACCAAGTCTCCATTAGTCGCCTTACTCCTTAAGGCTTGCATGCATCTTGAACCTCATGAGCATAAAGGTTCTTGACCTGTAAACCAATCTGCTTCACCTATCTAGTGATGATGTGTCAAAGGAAAACCTTTCCCTTACTAAAGACTACATCATAGCTTCTATCTTCCAACATCACAATCAACACCAAATTTCTCTTTTGTCCTAGTACATACTTGACATCGGTCAAGGTAATACAACCTCCATGCTCCCTCTGAAAAACGATTGTTCCTACACCTAATACACTATACTTTTCATCATTACCCATCGCTATGAGTATGTGGAGATCATTCTCCTCCAAGGTACTGAACAAATTCTTGTAACTAGTCATGTGGAATGAAGCTCCAATATCAAGAAACCAACCACAGCCCACCATGGATGAAACCATGTAAGCAAATAGTGTGAAATCCAATTCAAACTATGAGGCTATTACCTTAGCTTCTGATCCTTCCATGGATCCCTTCTTAGATTTCCTCAGTGGACAATTTGTAGCAAAATGGCCCACCCCATCACAATGAGAGCATCACACTTTTGATTTGTTAAACTTCTTCCCACCATGGGACGAAATGGATTTGCAATGAGAATCCTTCTCCTTCCCCTTGTTTTCCTTACTTGCTATTTTCTTCATCCTCCTTGGATGAAGAAACATCTTTGGTGCTTATTCTTACCTCCTCCTACATCAGATCCAACCAAAATTGTTCCCAATCTGGCAGTTTCTCTCTTCCATTTACCGGGTCTTAGTAGCTATGCCAGCTCTTAAGAAGACCGAGGAGTGCAAGACTCACTATGTCATCATCAGGGGTCGTGATCCCCACACTTCCAATCTCATCATTGCAACTGGTGACCTTGTTCAAGAGCATAGAGATCATGTCACCCTTTTCACACTTGATTTTCTGAAGCTTGTCTTTCAATGCCAACTTCCTCTAATCGTTGTTATTCTGATATAGATCTTTCAATGTTTTCCACATCAAAACCTGTGTCTCCTTCACATAAAGCCTCGAGACTATGTGGTATCAAACTCCCTCTAGAAAGATTCTCCTTGCTCTAGCCACACATTTCTTCCATTCCACCAATTTTGTATCATAGCTACTTCGAGCTTGGGGACATCTTGATTAATGAAGTCCTTAAGGTGGGGTTTCCTGCACCCCTCAAACCCCCTGTGACTCCCCTTGCTACGCAATTGGGGCAATGAAGGGAGGGCTCCGCCCCCCTTGTAACCCCCCAGTTAACTACCTGGGTTAGTCATGGAAAGAATATAACAGAACCCAATAGTTGAGGGGATTAACTATGAGGAGACCTTTGCTCCAATAGCAACGTACTCATCCATTAGATAAATTATAGCATTGGTTGCACAGAAGGGTTAGAGGATCCACTAGATGGATTTGAAGACCACATTCCTCAATGGAGTTATTGAGGAGGAGGTGTACATAGAGAAACCAGAAGGTTTTGAGACCATTCACAGAGAGCCACATGTGTGGAGACTTAATTAAGAATTTTATGGATTGAAGAAAGAACCCCATGCTTGGTACACTAGGTTCGATAAGAATCTCTCTCGATTAGGATTCACCAGAAGTGAAGTAGATGAAAACCTTTATCATTGTTGGCTTGATGGGCCCTGACCCAGGTTTAGTGTTAGTTAGCCAAGAAAATCCCTACGCTACTGGCCCTTTCAGCATGAATCCGTGGAGCACAAACTAATGTCTCACCTGAAGCAGTATGGTGGGAAGCAGGGACAATGTTTCCAGAACTTGAGATGGCATTGATGTCGCTTTATATCCTAACCATTCCTTCATGTAGATCGATAAGACTTTTAGGGCTTATCGATATAGTTCCCTTAGTTTTCCTCTAGACCTCTGCGAAGGCCTATGACTGTCTTTCGCATACCCTAAGTAGGTGATCCAGACACTTACGTGCCTCTTTAATTACTCTTACTACTGTGTTTACCCTGATTAGCTTAAGTAGTGGATAACTTCAACATGAATTATGATTATCTTCGCGTAAAAAGATATTATTACTCGTGTTTATATGATAAAATAAAACACATAGATTCACACATCAATGTAACATTAAATCATAAACCCAATATTCAACATAACATAGTCACATGTATTCATAACATAAGAAAAAAATCTCATACACAGGTAATTCCAGAATAATTCTCTTTATTGATGTTCAAATCTTTCTTACATATTTTAACTAGCCTGTGCACATAGTTGTAGGGGTCCATGCACTCAGTTACAAACTTCTACCTTTGGCCTGTATGCACTCAACTGTAGAGCCTCTTTCCTATGCTAAGAATATTCTCACTTAGCTCTCACAGACCCATTACACCCATCAATTGCAAAAAAATACCAAGAATTTCCTTAGACTCCTCTAAGACTCTCATTTTTATGCATTCCCACGGTCCACAGACCAAGGGTGGATCTCATAAAGCCTACACAATTTATCTAAACTAAGGGTGGAAACCCTTGATAACTCTTTACATCTTGATGCTTCAGGACCAGAAAATGTGGAGAATTTACATTAGTTATACAAAACTTGGGTCTTTAGCCCCAGAACATGGGATTTGAACCCTAAAACTAATCGTAGGGGGACCCATTCCCAACAGAAAACCATTTTTTTGGCTTGGTGGGCCCTGACCGAGGTTCGACGTTAATTAGACAAGCCAATCCCTACAATATTGGCCCTTTCAGCATCAATCTGGGGAGTGCAGACTGAAGTCTCACCTGAAGCAGTATGGGGTGATCATAGGAACCAAGTTTCCCACCCTAAGCTGGCAATGATGTTGCTTTATATCCAGACTCTTTGTTTGCACAAATCAATAAGCCTTTTAGGGCTTATCTATATACTTCCCTCAATTGTCCTCTAGACCTCCATAAAGGCCGATGACTATATTTTGTGTACCCTAAATAGGTGATCCAGACACTTACATGCCTTTGTAATTTCTCTTCTTGCTATTTTTACCCTAATTAGCTTGAGTAGTCGATAAATTCAACATGCATTATGGTTATCTTCACATAAAAAAATATTCTTACTTGCATTTATATGATAAATTAAAACATAGATTCGTGCATCAATACAACATTAAATCATAAACCCAGTATTCAGCATAATATAATCACACACATTCATAACAGAAGTAAAATAGCTCATACCCAAGTAATTCCAAAATAATTCTCTTTATTGATCTTCAGATCTCTCTTACATATTCTAAATACCCTGCACACGCAGCTGCAGGGGTCCACACACTCAATTGCAGACTTCTACCCTAGCCCTCTATGCAGTCAGCTGCAGAGCCTCTTTCCTATGATAAGACTCTTCACACTTAGCTCTCATAGACCCATTATGTCAATAAATTTCCAAAATCTACCAGGAACTACCTTAGACTCTTCTAAAACTCTCCTTTTTATACATTGCAATGGTCTACTGACCAAGGGTGGATCTCATAAAGCCAACACAAGCTACCTAAACTAAGGGTGATAACCCTTGATGAGTCTTTACATAATCATGCTCCGCAACCACAAAATGCAGATACCTTAGATTATTTATACAAAACTTGGGCCTTTAGCCACAAAAACTAGGATTTTAACCCCAAAATTGACCCTAAGGGACCCGTTCCCAATAATCATATTATGTTTGAAGCTAAATTATTTATTTTTTTGTTATATTTAGATGATTCAATTTTAACCGATGATGATAAGTTGATGATATATTGCAAGGAGGACCTTCCAAGAGAACCTGAATTGAAGTACATGGGACTCATGCATGATTACTCAGTTTGGAAGTATGGAAAGGATATGGGGAACTTTCTGTATCTCAAGGCAAGTGTGCTAATCAAATAGTGAAGAAGATCCGCATGCATGGTAGAAATCCCATGGACAACCTTCTAAGTGAATTGGAGGAAAGAGGATGCCACTTCAGGTGAGGAAGTGGAAGCCACAATGTTTTAGTAGCTTGTGAGCTCACTAATGTATTTGGTGAACACATAACTAGATATGTGCTATTCAATCTATCAAGTTAGTCAAGCTATAGTCTGGCTAACAAAAATTTATTGGAAGGCAAGAAAGCATGTGTTGGAGTATCTCAGTGAACCCACCTAGTTTCGACTATGGTACAGGTTGACAGAGGGAGTGAAGCTTCAAGGCTTCACAAATGCATATTGGGCGAGGCTTCCATTAGAAAAAAAGAGCACATGAGGAAGATTTTTTAGTGTTGGTTCTACAACAATTTCTTGGTACAACACAAATCAAATATTTGTGGTAGTCACATCAACTAAAGTAGAGTACATGGCTTCCAGTCATGTAGCATGTGAGGCGACCTAGATGATAAACATTCTTATTGGATTATTTGGTCAGATGATGGATCCTACCATGATCTACTGTGGTAATCAGAGCTTTATCAGACTCTCATGAAATCTTGTATTTCATGATCAATTCAAGAATCTTGATATCTGGTATCACCATCTATGAGATTATGTACAAAGCCAAATTATGTTATTGAAATGCATTCCTATAGAGGACCAAGATGTAGGTATTTTGAAAAGGGCCTTGTGAAGATAAAAATTTGAATTCCATAGAGGCAAGATCAGGCTATCTAATTATCCCTTTATTTTTTAGAGGGAGTGCTGAAAATGCAGCAATAAAATATCATTTTGACTTTTCTTTGGTCAAACTATATTAAAATTAGAATCTGTATTTTAGTAGAAATATTGGGGGTAGTTAACTAAGATGACATGGAACTTTTCACTTAGTTAACTAAATTAATTTTAGTTGGGGAAGCTTGAGTTCAATTTAGTATGATTGATTGCAAATTTTTAGTAATCTGTTTTAGCTAAATTGAGTTATGGTTAGTTAAGCTAGTTCAAACACGTAGAAGAACTAGTGTAAAAACTAAGCATGGTAGTGTAACTTCAACTCACTCAGCGATAAACCAGTTAACTAACCAATCAACCCAAAAAAATTGATGCGTGAAAAGGATTCGACTTACCTAGTTGTGATGGAGCTTGCAATGTAGTGTATTATTAGTTGTATACTATTCTGAAGTGTACAAGTGGTGCATGCAGTCAAAGGATGAACCTAGACATATTTCAAAATTCCAATTGATAAAATTCCTAACAAATAGGGACCTAAATAATCAGGGAACAACACAACCAAGTAGGACCTTGGAGGGCTTGAAAATTGGCTAAGTGTTGCTCAGAGTCACTCAATGGGGCAGAGGGATAGATTATATAGTTGCAGGTTGTGCTCATGCTTGAGAAAGCAATGTATTTCATCTTTGTTCCTTCATTAATGCAATACGAATACGAAGGGGTTTTCAGTAGTTTCTTTCCCCTAGAAAAATACTTGTGTATATGTGAAAATCATGATGCATGTTTATGATTTGTCTTCTTGATCGTGAATTGAATTCCACGGATGAGTAGAGTAGATTTCAATCTTATGTTTTTGTACACTACATGAGAATATTCATATATACACATTAATTTCTACAATAAATTTGTCCTTTGATTGTCAAATTATTTGTGTGATCTATATTTTATTCTAAAAAGAAGCCCATACCATCCATGCATGCATCTACTATAACCACATCAAATATTAGTGCGTACATGCACAAACTAAAGAACTTTCAACATTGGTTGCATTCACAGATGACTATGTACAAGGTCAATTAATTAAACCATATTTTATACTAATTGGTAAATGTTGAATCATGGATTGGCCCTTACGGGTAGGCCCAAAATTGGAAACCATAATCTTGATATTAGTGTCGATAATTGGTCCTTCCTAGCCATGATTTTTTCATTCATGGGGACTTATATCCTAAGAGATTGGAAGTGTGAGCATAACATGCATATAAGAAATTATGTGTGATTCATTGAGCCTACATCATTCCTATTCATATAAATTGAAAATAATATTAATATTAATATGAATGATCTCCTTTTTGTTTCATGAATAATATATTCTCCAATAAAGAAGGCCAACCACATGGAGGTGAAAGCTCATATGCCCCCACCTCCCCCTCACATCACTCCCAATTCCACAAAAACCAATATATCTACTATAAAATATTTTAACATGAAATAGTAATAATCAAGCACAAAAACTATGAAAAAAATATTTAAGGTAAATGAAAGATAACAAATCAATCAAAAACATATAAACAGATACCTTGTATGTTTCAAAATTTAGATATCAACAATATTATTCATAATCCACTACAAAATATGTATCATATACTTCATTATTAATGTTGAAAGGATTGGTCATATCAGCATCATCATCAATAGCATAATTTCTATCATATCATAGCATTGTCTCCTACATTTGGTTCAACTTGTTTAACTTCTTCATTTACCATTGATTGTCGATATTAGCTTGATCTAGAGGATTTCCTTGAACATATACTTCATGAAATTCTTTGAGGTATTCATATAACACATGACGTAACTTCTCTTCTACATCATATTATTCCTCAATAAGATATTTTTCTACTACATTATACATTATCAACCTTCCTCTTGTATCATATCAAACAATGTATGACCAACTCCATCTACCCATAACTTATGAGTGAAATACGTATTCAAATTAGTTTGGAAGAACATGGGAATATCATCTTGCCTCGATATTCCTTTTATTGACCATGGTAAATCCATTATCATACTCAATAATAGTTGTCTCAAGACCATGTTCACTATTTTGTATCATGTACCATTTGATATCCAAAAGAGCTATTTTGAACAATTTAAAGTTACACTCAAGTAAATATTTCAAATACATATATTATTGATTTTAAAAGTCTGGATGTCTATGATTTCTAGAGGAAACATTAATAATATGAAATACTATATTTATCCCATTATCATATGTTATCATCTTTCTGTCCATTTTTTAATGCAAAATTTGTGGCCACTGCACCACATAACATCGTAGTGTTTCAACTGCAATATGTGAGGCACCTACTAAATAATATTTGTGGATATGATTTCCTATTTATCTTTTAAATTAATTTCTAAATCAATTTCCCTCTCTATAAGATTGGAATCTCTTTCACATTCATCTTCTTCGACCAATGTAGCCACACCATGCCATGGTAAGTTACCATCATTATATTTTTTACACCATTCAACCCATACCTTCATACAATCAATATTGTTTGCAATGTATAATTGTATTGCATCTCACTCTCATCCAACTATATTAAAATAAAACAATAACCATATAATTTGTTACCATAGTATACGTTCTTAATAATGGGGCATTTAGAAAGACTAAAACTTAAATAAGTATAGTGTACATATAAAAAAATTCAAATGTGTTATAAATCTCCACCATCTGCTTATATGTCACTTTCCTCATTCTAACATTCCCCAATAGGTGATCACCTTCAAATGTGATGACGGAGTTGGCATCCCAAACGAAATACATATTAATACTTGTAGTGAATCTAGGTATATAATGAGTAATATAAACCATGGTTTGATATACCATATATCCCTTTACCATAAAACCCTTAGGCCATGTTCTGTATCTAACCAAAGAATTCGATGATTTCAAGTGCATCTCAACCATCCACATTGACGTTGTCTATACAGGTCCAAACATTTCAAACTCCTTAACTAGGTGTATGAGGTAGTGTTCTAGTGCATCAAATATATTTGGAGGTAGATACCTTTTCACTCCAAAAATGACACAAGTAATTTGTGTCCTCCAATACCTTATTTCTTCTTTATCAATTTATTTAGATGAAAACCATCTGTAATTGATGCAAGAAAAAGACAAGTTTTAATGAAAAAGGTATATGCAAGTAAATTACTAGTAAAAAACATGCATCCAAATCTAAGTTGCATGACAAATTGGAAAAATTACACTTTGAAAATAAATCACCACTTACCTCATATATTTACTAAGTTTGCATATAAATAATTTTACGTTGTAGTCAAAGATGTCGCATAGAGATAAATGTAGAACATATTTCGACAAAAGAAATTAATCATTATTTATTCCTAAATTAGTAAAAAAAAAACTAAAAATATATTTGACCATAGTAAAAATACATAAACCAAAATAATTACCTTTATCAAGGTGTGTCAATCATGAGCTTTCACCCCACCTAATTCACCTTTATTTGTTAGGATATTCTTTATGTTTGAATAAAATATAGGGGAAGTTTAATATTTTCAATGACCACATTTACATCCTTTATTTGTTTCTCCATCAACAACCATAGAAGGGTGCTTATATTTTGGTCTTGATCACTATTTGAATAACACTTTTCATTGCAATATTCACCAACCTAATTTCATTACAAATCTGGACATTTTTTTTTGTCACCTCAAACATCTAAGATTCACTATAATTATTCTATTAAATTCTTCCTCACATGTATTATATCAAACAAATGAAAAATTTCTAGGCTATAATAGTAAGGGAGCCTAGTGAATTATACAAGGCAAGTTTTCTTTCCTAGTGGAAGTTCCTCATTGTTAATTCCTTCGTGAGGACCTTCAAGGTGAAGCATAATTAAAGATATTGCAATAATTCTTGTCAATTAATACAATGAACAAAATACAATAAAAATATAAAACATTCCAAACATTTCATGTATGAGACATAGACTAATTTTCAATCCATATATTGATGACTAATTCTATTAAATAGCAATTTCCATAGACAAGCTTTCATTCTCCATGGTTGTAATATAGTCTCTTCTTTCCCATTGAAAAGATAGTTTTTGGTACTTCTATAGCTATGGTTATTATACAGGAAGTTTCTATACTCATCAAACACATCCTTTCCTAAACTTCTAGGACGATAATATTTCATCTTAGGACCACAAATTACACATGAAATTTTACCATTTGTTTGAATACCTATAAGAGATGGATTAATTTGTATACCAATTATTTGAAGTATGTACTATGAAGGGATTGTTGAAAAAAATTCATGTCATGAAATTCATAAAATTAAATAGTATTAAAGTGTACTGTAACACTATAACACTGCACATAAATGTGTTAGTCTCTAGCCATCATGAATTTTCCACACAAGAATTGCATGAAATTGAAATTCCCTTTTCACACCTACTAGTCTAGAGATATCATGAATACATATGCCATTCTATAACACTATTAACTCATTTATTAGAGGATTTATATATACATTCATATTTTTGACTTAATAATTACCTAAATGATTGGTCATTGAGTACATAATTACTACATATATGGGTAAATATAAAAATATCAAACATCAAAGACATTTATGAAAAAAGAAAAAAATGAGATGTTATATTGTTGAAAGAAATTATTTTAAACAAATACCTGGAACAACCATTTCAAACATTATGTGCTCCCTCTATATTGACATATGCGGAGGAATGTTATTGTTGATAACAAAAACATGCCACAATGAGTAAGTATATATGATCTCTACAAATGGATTAACACCATCAGCTTCGAGTGACAGCCTATTCTTATGAGGTTCACCTTTAAAATGTGGTCCTATTTCCTTTATATTATTAAACAAATATGCATCTATAGACATTTAGAGAACGCCATGTTTACCTTTTTTTCTTTCCATGGTAATCCATAAACCATGTCATGCTTTTAGACCTGAATAATCATTGCAAAGGTGGAATTATGAGAATGTAAGAAGAACCTCGTGAGGGACAATTTTTGTTTATTAATTTTTTCAATATCTACTAGTTTGACATTTCAAGAATTCTTAGTTGAACACTTTTTCTCCATAATAAATAATCTAATCATTATAACATCCATGAATATCTTAATACTAGATTCTAATATATTTCATCATGGCATGTAAATATCACTATGTGTGAGGTAAAACATTTGATGATGATAACAAAAATTCACCTAAAAATTTACAACATAATTAGAAAATGAGTACTACTTAACGTAAAGAAAATTAATAATACATATTGTATTGAAATTTTACAGATCATCATCTTGTACAAAATGTTACAAAATATATTACATATCTTACAATTTGTGTGACACAAGTTTCTACAAAACCATTCATATGCTTTAAGTTCACCAACAACAATATAGTACAGAGAAGACATACATTATAGCCTTCATAAAGAGGTTGTGTTTCCTTTCGAAGTATAAATATAAAAAAGAAATCCTTTAGTTGGTTGTCATGATCATCAATTCCAGCATTATTATATTTCTTACATATCAATATATTTGTCCCCTGTTTTTCAACCGTGTTATTAGCATCATCATCTTCTTCCATAGGATAATTAACTTAATCTTCAATAGTCTATCCATGTTCTTGAACAGGTGGTTGTAGAATGGCCACATCATCTTAATCCATGGTGAGTGCCCTCAGGCATTATTTCTTTATAATTATAAATAGTCTAGCAATATTAGTGTACATAACAAATTTAAAACAATGAAAAAGTTTCAAAATATGACATAGGAAAACAAAGGTAACAAAGAAAATGAAAAAAACAACTTAGTTAAGAGTTGTAAAGAAGAAAAATGGTCAATGATGAAGATTATTCAGTTTATCAATATGTTTTTGAATTTGTTTAAGAAATATAGGAAAAATGTTAGGTTCCTTGACATGTAAGAAGAGAGACATTTTGTGAGATATATACTCAAAACTAGGAAAAACAACGTACTTTTATTTCTCCTTCATAACTGTGTGATATTTTTTCTTCATTTCATTGAGAGGCCACAAGTTTGGTGTGTATGGAAAATTTCCCAAGACCAAGTAATTGGAGACCACGATTTAATTCATAAGGGGTTCAAATATTAGGGATTAGGAGGTAACCCATTAGTGTTTATGAGGTTATTGCTCATCCAATCATCGAGTGTAATTAGGAGTCAGTATTTTAGATGGATAAATTATCTTAGCTAAAAGTAAGAAATAAAAACAAAAAATCAATGATGAGGTTTGTGCAATTTATCAAGATGTTTACAAAATATGTTGGAAAATTTTAGGATTTTTTTTTTCTTTTCTTGACATCCATAAATCAAGACACTTTGTGAGATATCTAGTGGAAACTAGTAAAAATAACATAATGTTGTTCTTCCTTCATAATTATGTCATATCCTTCTTTGATTTCACTTAGTGACCATTTGGGATATTAAGTCAATGGAAACTTTCCCTCTAATCCCTATCCATTAACACACACATAACATATAAACCAGTAACTGTCCCTAACCCTTTATTATGGCCTAATCTATAACCTCTTAGACCCTATCCCCCTAATCATTAATATATTAACCACATTCCCCTTAATTAAGCCCTTAAACCCCTAACCCCTAACCCCTTAACCCTTATTGTTAAAGGCTTCATCCCTAAAATACTAACCAATAATCCCTTACTCCGTAAAACCCTAAAATGTTATCCCCTAACTCCTTGGAAAATTTGTCAATTTATGTGTGTCATCCTTGCATGGGGGTGCCATGCTAATCTTCTATGTATCATTTGAATTTTATCAGATGTCCTCGAAGAAACTCCCTAACCCCTTATCCATCAAATAGTACCTTAATCCCTAATGCTAAAGAAATTGAACCACAAAACCATAACCCCTAGTCCCTAAAAACCTGTTAATATCTAATCTCCATAAGCCCTAAACCCCCTAAACCTAACTTAAATTCTAACCCCTTAACCTATTTACCAATAACCCTAAATTATAATTGGATGTTGAATTTTTTGTAATTTGAATATTTTAATATTTTTAAAGATGTACTTTTATGATACATTTTAAGTAAATTTTTTTATTGATCTTGTATCAAATTTAGTATGATTAAAAAAAACTTACAAATTAAAAAAAACTTAAAATTTTAATTATAAAGATAAAAATTTAAAAAATTTCAAATCACTTTGTACACAACAGTATGGAAAAAAAATGAAATATAATTATATATATATATATATATATTATATATAGAGAGAGAGAGAGAGAGAGGAGAGAGAAGAGAGAGAGAGAGATCATAAGCGACCCCTAAGTAACCTATAAACCATTGACCCTTAACCCTTTACTCCCTAACCCATTAGATTCTATCCCCCTATTCCTTAACACATTAAGCCTAGTCCTCTTAATTAATCCTTGAAGCCCCTAACCCTTATGACCTAACCCTAAATCCTCAGTGAATAACCCCTTCCCCTTAATCCCCTAAATTATTAAACTCTAAGGTTATATAACCCCTTAATCACAAACTCTAAACCCTTTAAAATATAAGTTGCTCGATTTACAAATAAAAATATGTAATATAAAGACATACAATGAATAACTTAGAAAGGGATGATATTCATGCCCATGTTCACCGTGTTAAAATCATCTACAATGTTGTCTACCTATTTTTATTAAAAGTAATCTCCTATTGTAGTCTTATATTTGTTATAAGGGAAATAACATTTTCCATCACCCATTTTTTCTAATTAATCTTTCAAAATTATTTTTCTTCAAAAACCAAACATGGTTCAACTATTGGCAATCCAATTAATAAATTATTTATGAATAGAAAATAACAATTATATATCATTTTTTGTCAGATTTCTAATGCACGCAAATTATGGAGAGACATTAAATAACAGTCAACAAAACTTATCTTGTTCAACATCAGTTGTTACAGTGTTATGGCTAACATGATTAAACATCAAAAAGCTGACGAATGTCAAATACACATCGGGTTTCTGGCGTAGTAAAAAATGGTTTGAAATTTCAAAAATACATTAAATATCCAAAAATTTCTCCATTTCATAATATATCTAATTTTATTTAGGGATTTCAAGAAAAGAATACAAAAAATCCAAACAAAAAGAAATCAGCCAGTATCACCAATTTTATTAGTATTGTTTGAGTACAACAATGGATTTTCTGCCCATTTATAGTAGCATTGGGTCTTACAATGGATTTTTGGGAGGAAGACACCATGAAGGAAATTACATAATAAGATGTGGGTGTTTTCAAAGTTGGAGGATGTTTGGAGGTCGAAGGTGGATTGAATATGGGAATAGGTCTAGGTGGATGGGGATGGCATTCACAACTTACTACTTCAACCACTTTTGGAAATGGGAGAAAAATTGTTTCTAAAAAAAACATATTATGAGAAGGTCCCCTTTTGATGCTCTAAGTTTCATGAGACAATTGTTGATAAATATGTACGCAACAAAATAGGATTCTTTCTCGAACTTTGATAACTATTTGTGATCTATTTTTTGTTATGAAACCAACTCAAGAAAGATAGAAAAGATAGATCAACGCCTTAGAATTCAGCCTCTTCGAGGGGGCAACCTCCTTTACATTACATAAATGAACAATTCTTC
>APFE030155146.1:0-25809 GCA_000404065.3 Pinus taeda
ACAGTCTGGAGAACGAGAGAAGGTTGTAGCCTTCTGCAGGTAGAAGCCTGCGTACTGGTATAAGACTGCACCCATACAGAACTATTGTAAAAGAAGTTTCTTATTAAAAGAAGATAGAGACGACTTGCAGCAGGTGGTTTTCACCCACATTGGGTTTCCACCTTATATCATGGTGTTCATGTGTGCTTCTTATGTGTGATGATTTGTTCTGTTTTACTGCACCTGCTTACTATACATATATGGTTAATGAAGTTCAGATGCACTAACTAAAGATGAACATTTAATGGATTAATTGAATCATAAGTATTATGGATATACGCTAGTTGCATTAGACACAGTTGCGTATACACGCGGGTTCCATTAATTGAAGTAGCGTATATGTATCTAAGTATGGAAATGAAAAGGTTTTATTGATTTGATAATACTGATTCACCCCCACTCTCAGTATTATTTCCAACACCAACACCATGTGCAACTTTGAGTCCCACTCAACTAGAGCCTTGAATACCTATTGTGGCATTCTCATATGCTTCGACGCTCTACTGTCCACTTACCATGTAGCCTCATCAATGGTACCCTACAAGAAATGAGAGATCAAGGCAAAGTCCCCTTCCTTTAACCTCCTGGTGAGAGCATCTATCTCAACAAAAGTGAAATACCCAAGGAGCCGGTTCCCTTTCTTCTTCTCGTCATCTCCCATCTCCTTCATAGGACATCTTGTCGAAAAATGACCCATATTGCCACAATGGAAACACTTGATTTTACGTAAGTCCTTTACTTGCCCTTCATTCATGCTGCAAGTGCAACATCATCATCTAAATCTTTCTTCTTCTTATGAAGATCCTCGTCTCGTAACTCCTCCTGAATGAAGTCATCTCACAACCTATTCTAATCTAGCAACTTCTCTCTAGTGACGAGTACCATGATGAAGGGCTTCCAATCCTTGATAAACCCTTTCAAAGCAATTCTCAGCATATCAGAATCTGAAATAGTCACACCAACAGAAACAAGCTCATCTTTCACCTAAGACAACCTCGTTAGATACAAATTCACTCCTTTACCCTGCATCATCTTGGTGGACTTCAACTTATCCTCCAATACTAGTACCAGGTTCTCGCTCTTATTCTGGAACAAATTCTAAAGAGCCATCCACATCTCATTTGCAGTGTTCTTCCTGGACAAATGAGGCATAAGGGAGTCCTTTGTATCCAATTCCTCGTACACTTCCAAATCCTTAGGGTCAGTCGACTTCTTACTGGCTTTCTCAGCGAATTCCCAGATCATGTTGAACTGCAAGACCAACTTGATCCTTTCCTTCCATGGACTATAGTTGGAGAACCATTTCAACGTATCCTCATACCGGAGACCAACCTGTAACTTTGACATTGTAGTGAGCCCTTCACCTACAATGTGACCAACTCCCTCTTAAGCTGTACTTTGTTGTGTACACTATAATTGACTCTCCCTCAAAGTAGCTCAAACACCCTCTGATACCATGTTGTTTTTCCACGATCCTAGGGTCTTGGATTTATCATTTGATTTGATTATATAAGAAGAGAAGAGAGTCTTTCTAGGTTTTCCCTTTGGAGGGGTTTTTCCCTGGCTTGGAGCCTATATTTTGTGTCCATTGTGTTTTATTATCTTCATGGTCTATGTTCTTGATGATTGTTTGATGAAGAGAATTTAATAAAGAACAATAAGAAGATTGGAGGAGTGTTGACTCTTTGTTGACTTTGAAGACTTTGACTTGCTTAAGGAAGGATATCGTGGGGGGCTAACTTGGTGCTTGGAGGAGGTCTTGACATTGGTTTTTGGGTCTTGGATTCATCATTTGATCTAATTCTATAAGAAGAGAAGAGAGTATTTTTGGGTTTTTCCCTGGCTTGGAGCCTATATTTTGTTTCCATTGTCTTTTATGATATTCATGGTTTATTTTCTTGATGATTGTTTGATGAAGAGAATTTAATAAAGAACAATAAGAAGCTAATATAAGTTGAAAACAAATTGTTAAGAATAAGGAGAATTGTTTAAATAGTTGCCCTACTTGGTTCTCTAATATGGTGCCAAAGCTAAGGTGAAGAGAAGGCAACATGAAGATCATTGTGTTAGCATAAAAGGAAGTTGCTTGTTAAAGAGAATCATTTGCTAAGGACACAAGGAATAAGACCTATTGATTTAAGAAGGAAGGCTACTACATCAAGATGAGGGTTTTCTAGTGCACTTCAACATCTTGAAGAAGAACATCTATCTTTCTCTCTTGAAGGCTCTTTGTTGTTGAAGGACATCTCTATAGTCTCTTGAAGGTTCTCAAGAAAGCTGAAGGCACCATTTATAAGGACACTCATTTGACAAGTAAGTACAATATTATATTCCATGTCTCAACCTACAAATCAAATGACTGTGTTTTGCAAAGAAAGCAACAAACTCATTAGCTCAATAAACTTCCTAGAATCAAAGAAGAGGATTGATTTGGTGCTCACAGAAAATTAAGTCATGAAATATGTTCCTGGAGAAACTACTCAACTAGATAAATAGAAGACTCAAGAATTAACAAAATACAAGAAGGAAGAAGTGAGGGCATAATGGATTCTTATTGAATCCATAAAGGATCATCACATTTCCTATGTTACTGACTTGAGTACATCTAAAGCTATCTATGATAAGTTGGTGAAATTGTACTCTATAAGTACATCAGGTCAGAAAATATCCTCGAGGAATCAACTATATAGAACAAGGATGTCAAATGATGAATATATGTCCACATATCTTATAAAGATCTCACAAATAAGGGACCAGTTGCAAAGGCTTGGGGAAGTCATTTTCGATTCATAGATAACTACTTGTGTACTAAATGCTTTGCCATCTGAATGGAGAAGTTTTGCAACTAGTTTATACTCAAGAAAAGATACTACTCCCTTTGATGAAATATGGGTTCAATGTATCTTGGAAGAAACAAGGATCAAGGCAAAGGATGACACCAAATCAAATGAAAAATCTCAAGCTTTTGTTGCAAAATTCAAACAAGAAAAACAACAAAAGGTAGGAGAGAAGTGGAGCTCACAAAACTAAAGAAAAGGAAGAACCTAGGAAGAATCTGAAAGGTGAAAATCCCAAGCATCTATACTATTGAAAGAAGCTCCATCTCTATCATGTTCATTTGCAGTTTATCTTTCTTTTATTAGAAAGTAGCAGTTAGAGAAGCATGCACAGTTGCATTCTCTAGAAGAGTGTTAGTTGCTATAAAGCATGGCATCATAAAAGGAAGCATATGATCGTAAACGAATTGGAGTCTACATGATCAAATTGCTTTGGAAAAATTCATCTCGCTGACAAGAATGAGAATATGTGTACCATCTTGCACATCACAATTCATCCTAGTGTTTTCCAACATAATGTTAAAGGTAGTCATCTTGCACAAAGTTTTATCAAGATCCTCCAATAAGAACCATCATTTAGGGAAATTTTTTGAAAGAAGCATTATGACATGATTGGTATATATTCCATATAGCATGGAAACAAGGTCTTGAAGGATTAAAGCATTTAGATGGTCAAGATGCAATGTGAAAGGCACAATTAAATTTTTTATCCTCTTTGAAAGGGAAACTTATCTTTGATAAGGACACGAATCAAGCTCATTCAAAGAGATGATGGATAGATGGTTAAAGGTATGCATGTGTCTTTAGTAACTCTTCTCTAAAAGGCAGAATTCATGTCTACAAGACATTTGCAGGAAAGTGTTGGTCATAAGAATATGCTCGATGCCATGAGCATGAGAAGTCTTCCATGTGGACACTCGATACTTGGAATCAGGGGTTTGGTCTGCCTTGGAATGATTAAGGATTTATACTCTTCCTCAAGATGGCATGATGATATTGATCAACACCAAATGTTCTCCTAAAGAAAGAAAGATAATTGACAATGACAGCTCCAAGGAAGAAGATATTGTAGCTTGTTGATTAATTAGTTTCGTGAGCACTTTGATTCAAAGTGAATGCATGAAGAAGGACTCTCATACAATAATAGACCATGCGGAAGAATGTTAATCTCAAATAAAAACCTAATATTTTGACTAAAGGCCATCATAATGAGGTAATTATTATATTGATGTTTTGATATTGGTTATCTGGTTGGTATACGGTTTTTCTACTTGGAAGGATGTTGCATGAATGCATAATGCTAGCTAAAGAAAGTATATCTACAACTATGTGTTTTTAACTCAATGAATAGATGGATCGAGTGAATGTTTTTTGTAATCCTTAGATGATTATGTGGTCAAGATTTTTACATCATCTTGGAATTGAAAGGTAGAAGAATAAAAAGATAATCTGATGTTCATATGATGATTAAGATCACTTTCATGATTAGAGAGAGTTATGACTAAGCTCTACTTTGATTGGTTCAACATAATTTCTTTGTTGATGGGGACTAAAGGAAAGTGATATGAAAGGATGATGGCCTAAACCTCGTCACAGTGAAATTTTTGGCTCCATAATATCCAAAAAGATAAAAATCTTAAATATGGCGAGGAAAAGGATCCATCCAACTACTTAATCTCCATGAAGAATTAGTAGTTGATGTATTGATGAAGGCACACTAAAGACCTTATGGTTATGACTTCCAAATTCAAAGCAAGGAATCTCCTCTATGCTTGAGAGGGAGTAAGAAGTCTCCTCAAAATGTTTAAGAAGGAGCAAGAATCTATTTCCTAATCAAGAGGGAATGAGGACCTCGTCTCTAGTTGAGAGGGATCGATGGACATCATATTCTCCATGTTTCATGCAATAGACCAAGACTAAAAGTCGCAAGTCTAGTGAAGGCACTAGGAAGGAGAAGGGAGCATTGGATAAGCATTTGAGATTTATACTCCTTGCGGATAAAGAATCCAAGATATGAAATAAAACGACACTATTTGAGGATTGGACAGGGTCACCAAGACAAGATTGGTCAAAGAGGATTGATATTCTTTGAGGATGGGTAATCCAAGATAAGAATAGTCCTAAAAGGATATACCTAGTGAACATCCGGATGGGGTATGTGCCTTAAGATGTAGTGTTGTGTCTCACGTAAAAGCCTCCCAACAGTATGCTCTAATATAAATAGAGCTTGTCAGTTAAGCCCTTACTATGTTCATAGTGTTGGTTATGATGTTGATGCCTAAAGATGGCTTATCAATCTGACTTTTCTTATGAGAATATTTCACTTTGAGAGAATCCTTATACCATCTGTGTACAATTATGAATACCTCCCTAGTTAAGAGGAAGTGTTGGAAAATGGAACTAGTTTCGGTCTTCATAATTGTCGTTGTACTCATGTCATTATGTATATCTTATGTAACAAACAAAAGAAGAAAGAAAAATATTACTTTCAAGCATGGGTTTCATGCTTTATTTGAATGGTAAACTAGGCCTAGCATGCATTTCGTGCTCCTAGGGTTTGTCAAGTCAAGAAAATATTTGTCTTGAGTCAAAAGAGTCATTTTCATTTGTATAAGACCCATTTGGGAAAGTTGTAACATGTAAAATATATTATTTTTGTATCTAGAAAGTCATTTGTAACCTCCAAGACCAAGTCGACCTTGCTAGTAGAAGTTAGCCTAGAAAGGCCTAATTTGACCTCATGAGAAGCATATATATATAAGTATCTTTGAACTCATTAGCACACACAACAAGCATCTTTGATTTGCAAGAAGAAAAGAAAGTGAAGGTCTAGGAGAAGGAATAATCTCAAGAAGAAACCAAAATTTAACTTTTGTGAATGTTTATGCTCACATGTACAAAAAATCTAAGGTTTCTACAATCTGTTGGGGGCTGAACGTGAAAATTTGGAAGATCCAAAATTCTACTGCAACAACTGATTAAGTATCTTCTATTTGTTAAATTACTGAACAAATTATTTACTGCATCCTACAACAAATATCGAAACTAATACACTACAGTCTTCATCAAATAAATTAAATGCGGAAACAAGAAATTGAGCAAAAAAGAAATACACAACACATGATACTGTTGTTTTTGGACAAATGTCCTTGGAAAAAACCAATGCAGGAAAAACGGTGCAGAAATTGAGGGTTTTAATTATTACACAGTAGTAAACCTGAGTACAATTCGTTGGATGCCTCACTGGCAATCTGATACAGAGAGAAATTGGCAAAAATATTAGTGAGAGAAATCTCACACTGTTATGGGAGATTCGATTCTAATCAAGGGCTTGCTGACTGGCCCCATGTTGCCTCTGGGTAGCTTCTGCGTCAATCCTATGTAGAACTGTGTCACTTTGGCTGGCTTTTGCGTCAATCTCTCTATTGACATCCTGCTGACTCAAAATTCGATCTTCAGGCCTTCCAGTCTCACACCTCGGCTTCCTGCACTGAATCTCATCTCTCTTAGCTAGAATACGAACTCCCTCTGAAGCTCTGCGCTGCTTCTACATGGCACTATCTTGCCTCACTAAACTGCTCCCTACCTTCTCTGCCTTGCACTCCCAGGATCTAGAAAGCTTCCTCCGGTCTACTATCCCTGCCCCTCACTGCAAGAAATCTCCTCAATCGATTCTGTAGCAACTATTGGGTTGCCCTCTATGACAAATTCGATCCCTTGATCTCTCTCCGATGTGTTTTCCAAATGCCCATCAAGCCTCCTCTTATAATCTTTTCGTTGAGAACCAAAGACCCAGATTAGATTCTAATCAATGGCTTAGATCATTTTGGCTTGATCCTTGTCTTCTTCTAGAATTTTCACCCCAAGTTTGATTAATAATCTTTAATTATTTTAATTTCATAAGTTTCAACTTAGGCACCCATTAAAAATAATTAATTATTTTAATAAAATTGTCTCCGGGTGGAATTTCCTAAAACGATTGCTGGGTATTGTGGGATACATGTGTCCTAGCCTCCTTGCAAATTTTGAGGCTTAGAGCACATTTGATGCTACCAAAAATCAACACCAAAGTTGTAGGTTTGAATTTTAGACCTGGGTTAAAGGGCCAAAACTGTGATTTGAAGCAAACTGGAGGAGGTTTGACTCTCGTTGACTTTGACGACTTGACTTGCTTAAGGAAGGAATCCTTGGAGAGTTGACTTGGTGCTTGAAGGAGGTCTTGACTTTGGTTTTTGGGTCTTGGATTTCTCATTTAATCTGATTCTATAAGAAGAGAAGAGATTCTTTCTGGGTTTTCCCTTTGGAAGGGTCTTTTCGTGACATTGAGCCTATATTTTGTGTCCATTATCTTTTATGAACTTCATGGTTTATGTTCTTGATGATTGTATGATGAAGAGAATTTAATAAAGAACAATAAGAAGCTAATATAAGTTCCCAAGCAATTGTTAAAAATAAAGAGAATTGTTTAAATAACTGGCCTACTTGATTCTCCAACATGGTATCAGAGCTAAGGTGAAGAGAAGGCAGTTATGCATACCCTTGGTAAAGTAATCATAAAGTCTAGAGGTAGACTTAACTGGTAAGGGAGGACGTGTTGAATTCTTGAATACCTTGGTTATAGACTTCGAGGAAGGTAGCGCATAGAGGTGAGTGGTGAAGTCTAACTTGGATGGCTTAGCTAGATGTGGTCAAGGAAAACCACAAGTCAAGTTTAAATGGGCGAATTTTTGGTTAAACTTTGACTCAGCGAAAGATTCAAAGAGTTAGATCAACAATGGTGGCTTTCAACCCAATGGTTTTTGTTGCTAGTGGATTACATGTAGTGAAGTTTTTAAAAGGCTCAATTGTACTACATTTTAATGTGCCTAGAGGTGAATAGTGAAGGCTCACTTGGTTGGCTTGCTCAAGTTTGGGCAAGGGTATAATAGACATATTGGTTGGATTTTCAAGTTCGGGTTTTCTAGGATAAACCATATGTGATTTAAGTATGCATGTTTCTATGTTAATGCGGTTAATTATTTTCCCTCACATTTTAAATTATTATAGAAAGGCACAACAACTTGAGGTTGGGTGAAATCCTACTTTAACATTTGTCATCCTTGTATTATAAAGAACTCCATGGGGTTCCCTTATTGACTTAAATCTAAGGTTCCTTTTGTGGGCCTCCCTCAGCTATTCATTATGAAAGGAAAAGAGAACCTTTGTCATTACTTACTATTGATGTACTCATATTTATATCTTTATAATTGTCTTGGATAAGTCTTATAGGGTGTAAAGCCTAGGGCTTGTGATGTAAATTGTAGAGGAGACAAGAAGATAGATCCTAGTGCTTTGTGAAGAGACATGAAGATAGTTATTAGTGCTTGAATATCTTCTTAGAGTGCTTTCTTGTGCAATCCAAGAGGAAGCTAGGGATTGTGTTTGTCCTAGAGAGGAACATGATTTTTAGAGGAGTTAAGGACTTTAATGCATGCTTGGCTCATTATCATTACTCCTTTGTATTATTGTTGAGTAGCCTTGACTCGTGTTTTAATGTGAGAGAGGTAGCACTATGGTTTGTGATACAAAACTAGAGAAGACATGATAAAAGAAGACTAGAAACTCGGTATCACCAGTATGATAAGGGATTATTTTACTTGTGTGACATGGAGGAAGAATGCATGGAAAATTCTTCGAGGAGTAGAGGAGTCTTAAATCTTGGTGTAATGCTTAGCTTGAAGAGAAATTGGAGCTTATGTGGGTGTATTCCTGGTATTCCATTGTAACATTGTCCAGAGCTCTTGGTACTTGTGTGATGCATGATAAGAAAGCCTAGGGTTTGTATGATCCAAACACTGGAATTGACAAGAAGCTCAGAAGGCTAGCACTAAAGTTTATCTTGGCGGCTGTTTACTTGTATGATGTAAGAAGCCCTCAGGTTTGCATGGAGTAAGCCCTAGAGTAAAACATGAGTACTAGAGGATTGAAGAAGATTGAGAGCTTGTGTGATGCAAGCTTGGCGAATCTCCTAAAAGATTTGTGAGATGCGACTCATCGATCAAGGGTGGAGTTGTTGGGGGTGTTGATACTAGCATGTTGCTTAGCCTTTGGAGTGGCTAAGAGTACCTTCTTATGATGCCTTCTTGAGCTCTTATTGTTAGATAGGGTTTGATGTTAATGATGGATATCCTAGCTAAGTTTTGGATGCAAGTAGTGTACTAGCTTGTGCTAAGCAAGTAGGGTATGTTGTACCAGCTAGTGATGAGTTAATGATATTTACTTGTTTCTTAATTATGTTGTAATATGAAGTGTAACTTTATTGTCCATTTATTGTGCATTGCAGATATGAAAACCAAACCTATGTTTCTCATGTTAATGAATAGTTTCTAAGGTTATTTAGTACATTGATTTATCCTGACCAGTTAGAAAAATTGCTAAGTGAGGTTGACCATAGTAGGGAATTCATTAACATGTAAACATGACTTACCAAGGACATTTGAACCATGACGCAATGAAAGCAAGGATCAATAAAGGTTATGGATGCAACATTTATCATGTAGACCCCTACAGAGAAGACACTGAGGCAGTAGAAATAGAAGTTGGATTATGGATGCAATGCTTATCATGAAGTCCACTAGAGATAAAACCCTGAGAAAA
Organism: Pinus taeda; assembly: GCA_000404065.3. Classification (NCBI taxonomy): domain Eukaryota; kingdom Viridiplantae; phylum Streptophyta; class Pinopsida; order Pinales; family Pinaceae; genus Pinus; species Pinus taeda. Next base: position 9,513 of record APFE030155146.1, read on the forward strand.
TGAAAATAGACATTGGTTTTCTTTTTTTTTGTCAACAACAAGTTGTGAGAAGCAACAATTCTGCCTATCTTACTTCATTATTCCCTTACCATATCTAACCAAACAAGAAGGAACTAAAGGGGCAGATTTAGGACTATAATAATCTGTTGTTATAAAGTATTTTCTCAATCTAATTTACGAAGTGGATCGAGCCCTTGGGCTATGAATCTTTTGCCCTTGAAGTGCACTTTTTCAATGTTTTTTTTCTTGGGTTAACAGGTGGTTTTGGTTGCAGAAGTGAAATATATTCTGTTATAATAAATATTTCATATTCCACCATAAAACTGAAATTTCATATCAAACAGAGCTAAGGAACCTCAAGTATTGAAGTGAAATTTTTATATTGGCCTTAAGCATAACTTTGAAATTTCCATAACATAAATTTTTATCTTATTAAAGGGCCTCTAAATTTCTATTTCATCTTATTAATATTGGATGTTTAAAAATCACATGTGAAAAATGGATGTATGTATTCCTGAAAGGAGGATGTATACTTATAAAATAATAAACACTCAAAAAAGAAGGAATATCATTATAAAAAACTTAATGTAATAAAATGTAATATCTTATGTTTATCTTTAAAATTTAAAGAGGTCAAATTAAATAAACAAATTTATCATCAACTTTGAAATTGAATGGAATTAACCTAAAACATCAAAACAATTTTTTAATTTGTTAAATTCAAATGCTAATAATAAAAATATGATATATTCAAAACATAATCAGAATTTTAAAAAGATTCAAACTTTCATTAACATTTGTGTCTTTTCACTGAAATTTAACAATACAATATTTGGAAGATTAATGATTTTTTTTTTGTTTGAAATCTGCTTTTCAATATATAAATGGATTTAAAAGCCTTTTTGCCTATTAGTTAAATTAGGCCACTTGCGAAAGAGTTTGCGCGCAGGGCATCTGAGAGCCTGCGGTCCAGAGTGCACTTGCGAGCTGCTCCACCGTCATGTCCCCAAGAGGGGGCCTTGAGGCCACTCCTCTTCCTCCCGAGCTGAGGGCATTTAGGAAGCTTGTAGCAGCATGCAAAAAATGCCCAGCAAGCAAACATCAATAGAAGTTTGTCAAAAGGTTGGAAACCATTCCCACGGTTTCCCTGTCGACCGAAGAACCCTGTAGATTGGCTCTAAATCTAGCAGAACGAGGGCTTATAAGGCAGTTTATTTGGCTCTGGCCCTCTCCCAAAGCTGTTGATGCCTGGGTGCAAAGGAACTAGAGAACTCTGGTCAAAGAAGGAATCATAAGTTACTTAATTGGTAAGGGTTTCTTCATTTTTCTCTTTGATTCAGTAGAGGACAGGAATCTTATCTTTATAAATGGCCCGTATTTCATGGGCCCTCAGGGTCTGTACTTGAACCAATGGACCCCAGACTTCGATCAATCTCAGGATGTTCCCTCAGCTATTCTCGTTTGGGTACACCTGCCTCACTTAACTCTACATTGCTAGAACCCCAAATCCCTAGAAACCATAGGCAATAAGCTCGGAAAATATATAGATCGTGCAGAAAGGAGGGACAAGTACTCCTACGCAAGAATCTGTGTAGAAATCGACCTGGAGGAAGGCCTCCCTGAAGCTATAAAGCTCACAGTGGCTGATTGGTCCTACATTCAAGTGTTAGACTACCAGCAACTCCCGATTAAATGTCGACATTGCCATGGCTATGGGAACTTCGCCAGGCATTACAAAAAAGAAAGCAGAGGAGGAGGCCGAGAACTCGAAGGGAGAACGATGGACTCAGGTCCAGAAATCAGCTCCAACTAAACAGAATAACATAACCAAAGCGAAAGGAGCGCCCTCAGGGAGCAAAGCACCTCCCATGTTACAGCTACAAGGGGAGGGGAGCTCAGCCCCTCCAAGAGCAGAGACACTCAGCAACCCCTTTGAAATACTCAGCACCGAAAAGAACCCCTAGCTCCAGTAACCAAAGAGGCCGAACAGCAGCCCATTACTATGGTAGAAGATAAAATCTTGGAAGAAACAACCCCTCTACAAGCCGGATCACCAAGAGGAGCCTCTAGCCCGCCATCGTATGCAGAGATGACAAGGAAGAAGTCTACAAAGATCTCTGAATCCTAGGAAGATGAGACATTCGAGAGGCCTTCAGAAAGAGTTGGGAGGAAATCTCACAGAGAGGCAAGGGAAGAAGAGGCTGAGAGACAAAAAATGCAAGGTAGTCAACCCATGATTGAGATGTACATCGGCAGAAATACCAAAGCCAGGCCTCCCAAGGGAGGGTCTGCACCCCCCCCTTACTAGTAAATAATGCAATTAGTCTCTTGGAATTGCAGAGGCTTGGGGAATCCCTTAAAAGCTCAAGCTGTGAAGAACCTTTTGAAATCAGAATCCCCCGAGATCCTCATGCTCCAAGAGACTAAAATAGAAGGGGCTGCCCTTATCGATCTTAACAAAGTGAAATGGAAAACAAAATCTGGAAAAGCAGTAAGTGCAAGGGGTACATGTGGTGGGCTTGCCACTCTCTGGGAGGAAGAAAAATTTCATCTCGAGAGCTCCTTCGAAACGCAGCACTGGATCTATACCAAACTCTGACACCTTGCAAGTAAGATCACCTTCGCCCTCTTTAATATTATGTCTCAGTCCTCTATGCAGAAAATTAAGACTGTTGGAAAACCCTGTTCGATTTTCTAGATGCTTACTCCCCCAAGAATATAATTCTAGCTGGAGACTACAATCTAGACTTTGAGCCAAAGGAAAAAAGAGGAGGTATCATTAGTAGCGATCATCTCCTTCCCTTCGTGGAAGACTTGATTGAACAATGGGACTTATTGGATTTTAAGACAAAAAAAGAGCTCTACACTTGGTCAAACAATACAGCTCAGGCGAAGCATATTTCAGCCTGTTTGGACAGATTTTTACTTCAAAGCACCTTCCTCTCCGAAAATAAGATTATCTCCACTAAAATTATGCCAAAGTTGACATCAGATCATAAACCCATTCTACTGTTGTTTGAAGAAGAGGAAAAATTGGGGCCCATCCCCTTCCAATTCAGCCCCCTCTGGATAGACAGGGAAGGGTTTATGGATACAATCTCGAAGGCTTGGTCCATCCCTGTCCTTGGATCAACCAACTATGTGTGGGAACAGAAACTAAAGGCCACCAAAACAGCCTTGAAAGAATGGATAAAAAAGCCTTCAGACTACCCCACTAGTCTTAGAAAATAGACCACTAAGCAGTTGCTCGATTTGCAATTAGACATGGAGCTGCAAGACATTACCTCTTTAGAAATTCAGAATGAGCAAGAAGCCCAACTCATCACTCTCCGATCATTCAAAGTAGAGGAAGAGTCCTTGAGGTTCAAATCTCGCAATCTCTAGCTTGTGTCTGGAGACAAAAAAATTTCCTTCTTCCATAAGCAAATTCGAGCTCGTCTTTCTAGAAACCACATTGCTGAAATTACCTCCCCCGATGGGACTGTCCACAAAGATACAACTCTGTTAAAAGAGGCTACAACCTCACTTCCAGCAATTGTACAAAGAAGAAGGTTTGGATGTTGAGGAGGAATTTTCAGACTTCCTCAGTCACGTTCCAAGAATGGTAAACAAGGAGGATAACTCAAGCCTCCTAAAGCCCTTCACTGAAGATGAAATCAGCAATGTCATCTGGATGATGGAACCATAGAAAGCTCCAAAATCCGATGGGTTCTCCATTCATTTGTACAAAATTTGTTGGGACATCATCAAGGCTGATCTGTTTCAAATGATCAAAGGTTTCCTCCAAAAATCCAAAGTGGGAGGAAGCACAAATTCCACTTTCCTTGCTCTAATCCCAAAAGAAGCGAACCCGGTGTATTTCGATCGTTTCAAGTCAATTTTGGTATGCAATGTGTCCTACAAAATTCTCTCCAAACTCCTCGCACAAAAAATTAAGCCTCTACTGGAAAAACTCATCTCTCCCAACCAAGCTGGGTTTGTTAAAGGCAAGCATATCCTAGATAACATGATCCTTGTGTAGGAAACCATTCATTCCGGCCACCAACGCCAAGAGCAAGGGATGCTCATCAAGCTGGACATGGCGAACGCCTTTGATCGAGTAAGGCACTCCTTTATCCTTCAAGTTCTTTCCGTTTTTGGCTTCAACTCTGATTTTATAAGATTGATTAAAGCATGTATAAGAGAGTCCTGGATCACCCCTTTAGTAAATGGGAGGCCGACCAACTGTTTCAAAGCATCGAGGGGCATAAGGCAAGGATGCCCTCTGTCCCCCTTCCTATACATTTTGATGGCAGATTCTCTAAGTCGAAAGCTGACAGTAGACAAGTTAAATCGGACACTTCTAAGCATCAGGGTGATGAGAGGAACAAAGCCAATCAACCACGCCCTGTTCGTCGATGACTCTCTACTCCTGGGAGGTGCTTCCCTTAAAATTGCAAGGGATTTTAACAATGTTATACAAAGCTTTTGCAGAGTTTCTGGAGCTCTTATCAATAGGAGGAAAAGTGCAACTATGGCTGGGAGGTGTAACAACCCCGAAATAAAAACATCTAATTAATTACGTTAATCATGCGATCTATAACCAACACGCAATTTAGCAACTAATTAACCACTCAAATTACAAAAATATGAGTAGCAATAACTTACTTGTGGCGATGATGTTTCTCACTTGTGATTTCAAGGTTGAACGCTAGTTGAATTTTTCTAACTGCAACAAAGCTTTGGGGATGACTCTCCACCCAACCGTAGGCTCAGTTGCACGAAATCTTGCTACAACTAGCCACCTCCGAGCCCTCAATCAATGTACTACTGCCAGGGAATCCTTTGTCTCACAACACTATTCTCCCAAGAGAATGGATGATGGAATCATGGAATGATGGAATGCCTGTCATCTTCCTCACCATCTATTAAATAGAGTAAACATTGGAAGGGGAACCACATGCACACACTCCATGTGTCAACATGCAACTTTATTGCTTTCTTGTTTTATTCTTTTTTTTACTTTTTGATAGCTTTACTGATTTTTACTGCTTTCTTGTTTTATTTCTATTTAAAATATTTTAGAGCTTTAGTATTGTTATTTATTATTTTATTATTACTTATTATTTATTTACTATTACTATTTTTTATTTATTGTTTATTATTTATTTTCTGTGTATAATGTTATATTATATATTTATATTATTTATTATTTATTATCATTATTATTTATTATTTATTATTATTTATTATTATTTATTATTAAGGGACATTACAGGAGGTAGATCCCTTGGCTTCACGGGCTTCACCTCCTGGGATAAATTCAAGTACTTAGGTCTTCCCTTAACTCTAGGAAGTAGCAAGGCCCCCTATTGGTTGGAAATTATCAGCAAAATTAAGGAAAAAATGACTGCTTGGGGCGGTCACTAGCTTACCATAGCCAGGAAGCTTATCCTTGTAAAATATGTTCTCTCCTCCCTTCCAATTTATCAAGCTTCGTTTCTGTTGGCTCTAAAAATGATCACCGAGCAGCTTGCTAAGCTGATTCGAAATTTCCTGTGGCAAGGACGAAAGGGGAATCAAAAAAATTCATTTGGTAAGATGGGACATTCTGAAAAGGCCATTACCAGAAGGTGGTCTTCAGGTAAGAGACCCCGAGTTGGCCAATCTGTCTTTGGGAGGAAAGATTCTATGGAAAATCTTCTCAAATCACAAACATCCTGTAAGCCAAGTACTCATTTAAAAGTATTTGCGCGGGCTCTTAATGAACAATATGGATGAAGAAGATTCATGTAAAGGAACCACTCTATAGAAGCTCTGCAGCCGAGGCAGTCACAACAAACACAGTTTCAGTTGGGGCCTAGGGAAGAGCACTAACAATGAGGCAGAAAACTTAGGACTGCTCAAAGCTTGCTAGCTTGCTTAGGGGAACGGAGAAAAAAACATTCAAGTCTTCAGGGACTCGGAAATCCTGATGAAAATATTAAACACAGATGACTATCTCAGCAATCCGATGCTCAACAAAACCCTACAGAGATTGTGAAAAGTGTTGCAGAATTTCACCACCAGTTCCTTCTATCACATCCTCCGAAATCTAAATAAGGAAGCGGACGTAAGGGCAAATATGGGTTACCTCTTAGCCCAAGGAGAACTCTCAAAGAATGACAAAGAACCTATTTGGTACCCTATTCCATAAGATAGAAGTTTCCCAGCTATGCAAGAACAAGACAATGACCCACCGAGTTTTTTGGAAAAAGAACTATGTAATAGGGGTTGATTATGCTCCGGCCCAACCTTTTATCATTAATATATATATATATATATATATATTATATATATATATATAGATATATGGATAGGATTTATATATATATGGATTTAACACTCTGAAAAACCCCTAGGCTTATTAAAAATATGATTAATTTCTAATTTTTAATAAAAAAAATTAATTAAAAAATTAACAATAAATGTTATTACTGTCCCCACATATACCTATACATTTTTCCCCTAATATATTTCTAGAAAATATATTTATAAAGAAATATATAAATAATTTATTTAGAAAAAATTATATTAAAATAGAGAAAAATATGGAAATAGTATATCTTATTACTAATTTCTAAATCTCTTAAACAACACTACAATATGAGAAATACAAATTCAATTATATATATATATATATATATATATATATATCAAAATTTGGTAATATATTACATACATTAATAAATTGAATAAACTAAAAATTATATTTAAAAATGATATAAACTTTAAATTAATAAAAACCACATCCTATACATATATAAATTATTTAAGATATATAGAAATAAATAAAAGTAATGCTAGCATTAATATGTTGAAAATTGAATATGACAAACTAAAGAATAGGTGAGTTACAACTACTTCTCATGGAAATGGTCATACGTGAATGACTTACTTAAGGCAGTTGAATCTCAAAATGATATCTAATAATAATAATAATAATAATATCCATTTTTAAGGTCACAGCCAAGCCAGACACCAAATTGGTGTATGAGACCCCCCTGTTTGTGGGACAAGGGACCCACCTCCGCGCAGCGATTTGACTGCTAAGTCTACGAAGGCATACATACTCTAACCCCCTCTAGTTTTGAACCTGTGACCTCTTAGGAGAAAACACATGCTCTTAAGAATACGTCTTAAAGCAGCTATGGTGTTTCTCACTACACATTATAAACAGCAGCAAAACTTGCCAAAACAATAGAGTGTTTCATCATGTGAAGAGAAAGGACAGAGCCGCGGCATTTACAGTATGTATAATGAAAATATTCTGTAGATTTTGACATCGTTAGTATTCCTACGGCTTTCGAAAGTCTTAGCGGAGAGGGAAAATTCATGTAAAGAGGGAAAATTTCATAACAAATAACTAGGGCAGAAGAAAGAAAGTGAATTCGGTAAATTAATTTCGTGTAAACAAAACTACATAACCCTGGGAGGAGGAAAGAAAGGACGAGAGCATCTCAGGACACATTAAAAGCAGGTGGAGGGTTTTGTCGGAAGGACTTAAAACACTCAAGATTATCTAGATTTACAGTGGGCCAAACAGGCATATTTGGTTTTATGTAATGGTTATGTATTACTATTTATAAGGTATTTTTAGAGAATTGAGTAAATAAGAGAAAGTAGATGGCCTAAAGTTATCTTCAATAAAAGAATGAGTGAGAAAAACAAAAAATAAAAATTCATAGATGAGACAAAACAACAAATGGATGCAAAAATAGAATATTTACCTCAATGTTTGTCGCACAAACAGCAAGGATTTAAAGAGTTATGTTATGGAGAAGTTTCGTAAGCATATATGGGGAAAAGAGTTGGGTAAAAATAAGAAGTACTATGTTTAAAATTCAACCATGTGATCTCCAACAAAAATAGTACATTGGCGCTAGCATTTCATGGAGACCAAAGATTTAAGGTGCCAAACAAGTCGGTGGAAAGGACCTAAAGAAACTTGGGAAGACAGGATGTGTACTTTTTGCACCTCTAGGGCAATGGAATCGGAAAAACATTTCATTTTGGAATGTGATGCTTTAAGAGACATTAGGTACAGTTACAGCTATGTTAACATCGGTTTTTTGGCAGTGTCTTTTCAGCGAGGAGACTGTTGGAAAGTTGGGTCAGCCATCATTAATTTGAATAATAAAAAGATTGAATTACAAAAAACAAAACGCAGAAAAACTAGTGATCCTATAAACTATATCTAACCTGGTAGACATTAAAATTCCATTTCATTTCATATAGTAGAGATTTGGTTGCTCTGAAAACTAAACAAACAGCACTATAAGACTGTATGGTAAAAGCATGCGAAACTGCTTTCTGCTGGAAAGTTATGAGTATTGAACACGTGCCCAATTCAAACACCGAACTCGTTAGGACGAAAGAAAGAATACGTAGCAGGAGAGCGGGTCCAAACAGCTTACGCGTGGCTGCTAGCCTGCTAAGTAGCTACTGGACAGGACAACCCCAAGGTTACCTACATTCTTACCATTTTATTGGAGCACTGTACTCCAGATTTCGTTTATGCAAGGTCCTGACAGAAAGCTCTACAGGTGAATGACCCTTCTACAATTATCTAGCGACTCCAATTATCTATATATTAGAAGAATGGCACGGTCTACCAAGCAGCAAATTTGTCTGAATAACAGAAAATCGTTTATTTGGCTAATTTTTTAAAAAAAATCTGATTTAAAAAAATCTGATTCTAAATAGTGATTGTATTTTGTTGGTAGGTGGATTCAACACTACCAAAAATGTCCACACATCTAAAATATTGAAACTTACTGCCCCAAATTTTCCAAAATTTTTGCCAAATTTTATTAAAATCTTGACCGAATTTTCATTATTTTCGCTACAAATTTGAAACCTCGTGACTAGGCGTTAGAAGAATTGGGGGGAGATGCGAGTTCAATCATTCGACAGGTTTAATCAGTGAAATCATCAAATGCTTAACACGGATTTATCAGTCCTAGCTGCAAAATGCTTTAAACTGTGAGGGCGTGAGATCAAAGTCTCAAACTGATAGAAAGAGATTGTCATCCAGATTTCGTTTGTTCTAACTCCAAATTTTCGTTTATCCGGAGTCCTAACAGAGAGCTCTACAGGCAGATGACCCCTCCATGGTGACCTTGCAACTCCCTCTTAATGTTAGAAGAATTCCAGGAGAGATGCGAGTTCAATCATTTGGCAGGTTTAATCAGTGAAATCATCAAATGCTTAATACGGTTTAATCAGTCCTAGCTGCAAATGCTTTCAGCCAGGCCTGGAATTTGACATTTAATCAGTGAAATCATCAAATGCTTAACACGGTTTAATCAATCCTAGCTGGAAATGCTTTCAGCCAGGCCTGGAATTGGAATTCGTTCCACGGAACATTTTAAATCTATTTGATAAAAAACTGGCCTGGAATTGGAATTCGTTCCACGGAACATTTTAAATCTATTTGATAAAAAATTTAAAAGGTCTTTAGGAAGGGTGAAAGGAAATTTAAATAGTAAATTTGGCACGCAAACATTTAAAATAACCATCCTAAATCGTAATGGTTGGTTGTGACCAAAAAAATATAATTAGTTAACTTGCCAGCCAAACTATGTCCCTGCTTCATAGAGTTTAAATGTACAACTCTACAATATCATTAATATAATTTAATTGATTATGCGTCCCATCTTCATATTATCGTTTTTCCAAGGTAGGAGGAGGACACAATAAACAACACACAGAGTGAAGAAAAGGAAAGTATTTGAGTGGTTGAGAAATCAAAAATCAATTCAAAAACTTTTTGTTGAAAGGAGGGGGCCTGCAGCCAATTGAGTTGACTGCCATTGGTTCGCCATGAACCGAGCAAGTAAAAGCTACTTATTTACCTCGCATAGAAAATAGTTTTGACAATTGTTTTCGAGGGCCTTTTTCTTAATGAACTTGGCATCAGCCTTGAGTTGGATCCTCATTACAAGTAAAGGAGGGTTAAACTTTAAAAGAAGCAGGATCTCACATGTGTTGATGGCTCATTGATTATAAACTATATGTCTAATAAAAAACCAAGTCTTCTCTCCTAAACTTAGTCAAACATTGTTTTTCTGTTACAATAAAGAGTCATCTTGTGAGGATAGTCTATTATCTTCCTTTTAACTTCTGTTCTCAAGCTTTGTCCACAAATTGTCACAAAGAAACCTCTCTGATATTAATAACAAAGTTCTTCGGCTTATAAATTTGGATTTTTCATAGGACTTCGAAATTTTTAAAATAAAAATGTTTTAGTGCAGAATGAACTTTTTTCGCTCAATCACCAAGAAGTTAGGTTAAATACGTAAAATTATTTTCTAGAATTGACATGTAACAAATGAAAAAAAATTGGCACTCAGGAGTATGCTTAAAATTTGAAATGACCAGCATCACACAGAAATAAATTTGAAATTGTGGCGGCGCTAGAGTCAAGATTATAGAAAAAGATGGTTATCATAATAAATAATGTATTTACAGCACACCGTAGTAAAAGCTTACACATATCTTTATTCATTCATTAATATCTTCTTATAATTTCATTAGTAATTTATAACAAATATAAGTACAACATACTGTAATAAAAGTTCACACATATCATTATTCATTCATTTATTTCTTATCATAATTTCATGACTACTTTATCAGATAATAAACTGAGTTAAAATGTTTAACGCGGACCTTGTATTGTTCGAAGCGGAAAATACAACGTTTAGTTACAGAATTTGTACCTGTTCACCGTTGCGCACAGACCAGTGCAATATAAATAACAGCTCGTTCTTTCATAGCCTCCTAGGGTTTGCTAGATCATCATTTGGTAGATTCCACTCAGCAACTACCTGTGATAAAATTTGACACCAGGAATTCAAAAACTGAAAGTTGAATTTAAGGTACGAATCAAGAAGATGAGAAAAATTACGATCAGAGAAAGCTCAATACACACCGTCAGATATATCTCCATAACGTTTTCTCACGGAAAGCCGCTCCATGCTTGCTCGCTCATGGCTGTAGGCATTCATATATTTTCAATAGCCACGCTCCGCTGCTAGGGTTTCTTTCCTTTTCAGGGTTATTCCCTCATCATATCTAACCAATTGAGAAGCAACTAAAGGGGTAGATTTAGGGCCGTAATAAATCTGTTGTTATAGAGTATTTTCTCAGTCTGATACATGAATTGAGTCCTTGGGCTATGAATTTTCTGCCCTTGAAGTGTACTTTTCCGATGTATGTTTTTTTATCTTGGTTGACCAAAAAAAATATATTTTATAACTAATATTTCATATTTTATCATAAAAGTAAAATTTTACAGGAAACAGATATTAGAAACTTGATTTGAAAATTTAAAATTTTTTTAGACCTAGTTTTGAAATTTTCACAATATAACTTTTTTTATCTTTATATTTTTATTGAAAATCACATATGAAAAATAAATATTTGTATTTCTAAAAAGGAAATTGTATGCTTTAAAAAATAATAGCCATTCAACAAAAATTTGGAAAGAATACTATTATGACAAAAAAACATAATGTAATAAAATATATGATTTTGTTTATATTTGATAAATTAAATAAACAAATTTATCATGAATTTACAATGGAATGCAATTAATCTAAATCATCATAACAATGTTTACAATTGAATGCAATTAATCTAAATCATCATAACAATGTTTAAATTTGTTCAACATCGGGAAAAATAATTAAAATTTTTTAAAAAATATAAAGTATAAATTCAATTTTTATAAAAATTATATATATGCTATTAATCGTTCAACAAACAAATAATTTCATATAATTATTTTTCATAAAAAGAAAATTCAATAAACAAATTTACATTGTACTTTTCCCATATATTTTGTTTTTAATATTATATATATAATTAGTATTTATATATTTCACATATTGTTGTTATTTATAATACTATATAAAATTATAGTTTGTATTTTAACAGATAGCGAAAAAAATTTTATATAAACACAACTAAAGCAGAGAAGAAAGTGAATGCACTTTGGAAAATTTAATGGGGAAAGGTTTCCATAAACACATAACTAAAGCATAATGAAAAGACATTAAATTCTGTAACCTGCATTAGATGGAAATTTCCTGTAAACAAATTTACATAACCCTAAGAGGAGGAAACTTTTACATAACCTAAGAGGAGGAAAGAACGGAACGAAGCATCACAAGACACATTAAAGGCAAGTGGAGGGTCTTGTTGGAGGGATTTAAAACACACTCAAGATTTTCCAGCATTGCCGCGGGCCAAAAAGGCCCGTATAACGTGAGTTAAAAGGTTACAACGCGGGATCTCCCATGCAAAATGCATACGGAGACGAGTTGGAGCCTTCCGGACAGACAGCTCTGCAGGCTCAAATTGAAAAGGAAACCTGCGAAATCACTTGCAAGAAACATGCGAAATTACATGTGAAAACATGCACAGCCACTTCGTCAAGACAAAAGCAGGCGGAGCAAGAAAGATGGTCCGCAAAGCTTACGCGTGGCTGGGCAGGACAACCCCAGGTTATGAGTATTTGGCACGCTTACACGTGGCTGCTAGGTAGCCACTAGCTGCTGCAAAAAACAACCCCCAAGGTACCTAGTAGCCCAGTACTAATAGCTACCCTAGATTTCGTTTAACCCAATTACAACCCCCAAGGTACCTAGTAGCGCAGTACTAATAACTACCCTAGATTTCGTTTACCCCAACTACAACCCCCAAGGTACCTCGTAGCGCATCACTAATAGCTACCATAGATTTCGTTTACCCCAACTACAGGTCCAGGATTTCGTTTACCCTAACTCAGATTTAATTTATCGGGAGTCCTGACGGAAAGTAGATGACCCATCCACGATTACCTTGCAACTCCAACTATCTAAATATTAATGTTACAAGAATTGCAGGGAGAGATGCGAGTTCAATCATTCGTCAGGTTTCATCAGTTAAATCACCAAATGCTTAACACGGTTTAATCACTCCTTGCTGCAAGTGCTTTAAGGTGTAGGCCGTGAGGGTCAAGATGATAGAAAAGGATTGTTGCCCGGGTGCCGCTTGAGAGCTTGGGCAGAGTAATTTAAAAAATAAGAAACTGTAATAAAAGTTTATAAACATATCTTCATCCATTCGTTCATTTCTTCTCCTAGGATCATGAGTACTTTACCAAATAAGAAACTATGCAGTAAAATGTATAATGTGTACCTTGCATTGTTTGAAGCAGAAAATACAATGTTTGGCGCGAGGACCAGTGCACAATAAATAACAGCTGAGTTTTCCATCGCCTCCCAGGATTTGCTGGATCATCATTTGGTAGATTCCACGCGGTGACTCCCTGTGATTAAAATTGAACTTCAGGAATTCAGAAATTGAAAGTTAAATTCAAAGGAAAAAATTACGATTAGAGAAACCCCAATACACACCGTCGCATATGTTCCTATAACGTTTGCTCACAGAAGGCCACTCCATGCTCGCCCATGGCCACGCTCCGCTGCTACAGTTCTTTTTCCTCTCTCAGGGCTCACATACACATACATAACACATATCACAGAAAGACAAAAATACAAACATCCATACAGAGAGAAACGACTTAACACATTCACGACAGAACAACAAAAATACAAACACAATACAGAGACAAACACAACAATGAACACTACAAGCACGCGGAGGGCGTAGAGAAAAAACAAGAGGTGTACAGCCTTACTCCGACATATATAAGTAATTCAAAATACCATTGGATCCGCTTTTCCCATCATCTTTAAGCCGTTACGTTTGCTTTTTCCACGATGCGCATAAAAGTTTGCTTTTTCCCACGATCCGATGAAGTATCCAACATTATCCAGTAGCATGGAATTCAATTCAAAATCAGCCCTTGGATTGAAATGGTTGTTATCTTTCAGCTAAAAATAGTAAATGAAAAAAAGCAGCATGAAAGCGAACTGGAAAGCAAGTGATGTCATCCGCACCTTTCCATTCCATGTCATTAAATCTTTCAACATCATGTTGATGATAGATACATATGGTGGCATGTGTCACCCCATACAATTTCAATAAATCTTCAACATTTACGGTGACATTAATTTATTATGGTGAACTATTTATTTAATTTTTAACTAGAGGTATTTAATTAAATATAGTTTATTCAATTAAATATAGGTATTCAATTAAACAAATTAATATTTTTATTTCAGTTTTCATCATTTTCCGGGAAAAAATAGGGGTTTTTAATATTCTAGCCATTTAGAAAAGGAAAAATCTCATCTTCTTAAAGTTTTTGAAAATAATGGTTGTATATTTTTAAAGAGCCCATAAACAATTGAGGGTTAAGCCTCATCGTGATGGTCCAATCTCTAAGGTGCAGCGCCTATTTATCTATTTCATGGACCATTGACGTGAAGAATAATGTTTCATCTACTTCCAAGCCCCTTAATACCATTAGAAATTCTCTCAGATCAGTTAAAGACCTTATTGACCCCAATGACATGAAAGGAGTCTACTAGATCCCATGAACATGCAGTTCCTACATTGCAGAGAACGAGGGCTCTATTAAACAAAGAATCCAAGAGCATGCAACTACATCAGGCACAAAATCTAGCTCATCAGCTCTTGCTGAGCATGTAGAGAAATAAGCACCATGTATCCATTGAGGATGTGAAGGTCATTGCTACGGTTGATCACTTCCACCATAGGAAGCTAAGAGAGGCTATTGAGATTGAAAAACATGCTATCAATCTCAATAGATATGATAGGTGAAAATTGAGTAATAGCTAGATTGGGCTATTTCATCTTGATTTTCCCTTCTATTATTATTTTTTTTTAAGAAGTTGAGACCTTTATAATTTTATTTATAATTATGTGATTATATTTTCTTTTATAAAATAATAGATAATAATAAATAGTAGTATTATCATTATTAATAATTTCAAATATCTATAAACATTAATAATATTATATTTTTTATATTATCTTTTATTTATTATGAAAAAAAAAAAGGAGTAATTTGTATATTTAATTTAGTATTTGTTTATTGATCCAATATTTTTAAATAACTGCTTTTATATATATATATATTAATTAATAAAAATAATATATAATTAAAAAATCATATTTATAGAAATTAACCAGAATTTAATATTAGTTTCTAATTAGAATTAAAAAAATAATAAATATGTTTTATTAATTAAATAATTAATTTTTAATGGCCAGTTTCTAAGAGCTAATTCTGGACTCATGCATCCTTGCTATTTATTCATTAAGATTTATGGATTTGTTCACTTTTGTCCCCACATTAGTTGGTTCAAAAATTCTTTTTTCTTTTGCTTAAGCAAGAGTCGGTCCTTCTATTCAATTGAATCGGTAAAAACAAATTACATAAATTACAAAAAACCCAAAAGAAATGTGGGCCCTAGAGTTAACTAGCCACACAAAGTTTTGGCCTTTGAGCCAAAGGCTCCAAACCGAGCCAGGGGCCCGCAAACAAAACTAGTCCTTCATAATACTAACAATCACTAAGATCGTCTGATCTACCTTAAGCAATCTGACGGACGTGGCTCCATATCGGAACAAAAACAAGCAACCTCTATAATTCATGAATCGGGCCCAAAGAGAAAATTTAGACCACCATAAAAGGATTTCGAGTCCGCCAGGGGGGATAACTCTCGAGCAAGTAGTCTGCCAAAAATCCACCAAAACCAATCTTGAAGCAAGAGCAGCACGAAAGATATCACTGCAACCGTACCCGAAATGAAATAAAGCCCTCGTATAAATTAAGTTCGGGTCCCACCAAACAGCGCGACCATTTCTGATCGTTGATCCAAACCCCGAGATCCAACGAATGATAGAAATATTGCACTGCTTCATGGTGTCGATCTTTAGTGTGCGATGAGGGCGGTTTACCATACTGATTCCCCGCCACGTGTCAGACGTTGAATGGGATCGCAAATCGCAGAAACCACTTCCTGCTTGAGAGGGGAGCGATCAAACAAATACCACTCGATGGATGGTTTTGTCTTCCAAGGAGGGGAAAGAGGAATACTACGGCTGCCGGAAAAGCCCGGAGTCCCGTCCTTCAACAACAGGTCCGGGTTCCTCAACCCAAAACCGAACCTAAACTTAACACCCAAAAACCTGAGAAACCCATCCACCATACACTAGGGATTTTTGAAGATGGAATTACTCATGTTGCTGAGACCGACCAATGCCTGCCTTTCACCAAAGATTTGCCTGACCAAAATTAGGGAAACATACAGAGGCCAAATCATAGAGAACTTGCTTCTATAGTTTTGTTTCTATA
>APFE030155156.1:0-11878 GCA_000404065.3 Pinus taeda
TCTAAAAAGGACTGTTTATATGGTTTTCTGACTATACTTATGATTGTTGTTTGGTTTAGTTTTTTTGTTCATGCAGTTGCGGAAACTTGTCAGTTTCCGCAGCCAGCACAGGTTTCTGCAGCCAGCCCAGGATTTTGCAGCTATTTTGTTAAAAGCTGTGCTCCAGGTGTCCTATGAAGAAACGAGCTACATGGGCAAGCTCCAGGTGGCGGATACATGGAACGTGTCCCTTCAAATCGGCCAAATCATCCGTGGGAGGCCACGGTCAACCAAAGAGTTCAGCAGTGGCACGCCACTGCTTTGGGCACGTGAATGATACGTGGCACAATCCTCAGCTCACGAAGGCACCAACACACCTGGAGATCATTTCTGAGACCTAAATCTAACAGCCAACCACTCCGAAGATTTAAGAAACATGATGACAGTTACACTAGATCTTGGCTGAAGGGATCTACGTGTCTTTAGCAACACAGTTAATAGCGTAGAAGTTGTTAGTTAGATTTAGTATTTTGGCATTATAAATAACGCATCGTTGAACGCTGTGAAAAAGCTTTTGGAGATGTATGAATTCTGAACTGTTTATGTGATTCCGCACTACTGGTTATCTTATCACCCCACTGTTTTATATGTTGCTGTTTAATACATGAGAAGACTTTTCTGAGTTCCACCGTGTGATTATTTGTTGATTGGCTGAAGTGGCAGAGGGCCCCTGCACACTAAAGCCTTGTAAAGTTTTTTTTTTAGCTTTATTATGTTTTTGTTTTTCTCATTAGTTTGTACATAATATACTGTTTGATGCTTCTGCTGTTTATATTTTCACCTTTGTTTTCTTAGAGCTGTAAACTGATCAGTGCTTTTCTGCAGGTTTTCTTAGGCAGCCCGGACAAGTTTTCATCTTTTTGATAACTTTTGGCATATGAGATCATCTTGTCCTTCCTGCTAACTTTCATTTTCTGAAGTTTAAATTCAGCATTGTCCTTTTCAAGTTGTGATTTGTTATTTATTTTTCTGCTATTTAGTTAATACTTGCTCATCAATTATGGTTCCTTCTATGGTCAAGTGATAATCAGAAGAAAATGAATATTACTAACTGGGTGGTGTGATTTAGTTATCATATTGCTTAACTCTGGATGCTTCCACAAGGTAGATTGAGCTGAATGTAAAGAATAGAAGAGATTCAAGTAGTGTGATTGTTTCTTTTATGCAATTATCTTTCTTGCATTTGATATCATATTGCCTGGACAGTTCTGATTACTTCCCCAACGTAGATTGAGCTGAAGGGTAAAGGATTTGAAGAATTCAAGTAGTGTGATTAGTTTCTTTTATGCAATTTACTTTCTTGCCATTTAGATATCATATTGCTTAACTTGTTCATGATTATTTACACCAGGTAGATTGAGCTGAAGGGTAAAGGATCTGAAAAGTTAAAGTAGTGTGAATTAGTTGCTTTGCTTTAAGTTTGAGTTGTTTTTCAGTTTTTGCTTTCTTTTCATTTCAGCAGCAAGGTACCTGGGCCATTGTCATTAGTTCACTATTTAATGCATTTATTTTCTCTTTAAAATTGATTTCATTTTAGTTATTGTAAAGCTTTCTTTTGAGCACTTTCAAGTTTAGAAACCATAACCGTCTACACTCCACACTTCACTCTCATCCTCACCATCACACATTAAGGAAAAATAAATCCAAAAACAAACTAAAAAGCTTAAAACGACAAAAGACTAAGGAAATGGTTATCTAATACATATAGTACACTTCACTTCGTCAGTTTACGAACCCCGGGTTGACATTTTAAATAGAAATTTATATGACACTAAATTGACCAAACATTTTGGCGCCATTGCCGGGGAAGTGAAATTAGGTAGCCAATTTCTAAAAAAAAATAATATAAAAACAAGAAAATTTCAAGGAAGGAAAATTGATAACTTCTCAAAGTATGATCTCCTCTTGCGCTTAGTGTGATCTGGAGGATCAGAAAAGAGAAAGTTATTGGTTTAATAGTTTCTTGAGTATGCTCTCTTCTTGCACCTAGAGTGACCTGGAAGATCAGGAAGAGAATTATTAACATGACTTGAAGAAAAAAAAAAATGACATGCATAGAGCAAGAGATTCTAGGGGAAGGTTTTTAGCTAGAGCCAAGAGTTCGATTTTTACAACTCCATCTACTTCAAGGAATAGACAAGAG
Source organism: Pinus taeda (assembly GCA_000404065.3). NCBI lineage: Eukaryota > Viridiplantae > Streptophyta > Pinopsida > Pinales > Pinaceae > Pinus > Pinus taeda. Next base: position 2,183 of record APFE030155156.1, read on the forward strand.
ACACCTCCATCATCTCCAACTCACACTCCTAGCCCTAGGTTCCTGGAATTCAAGAGGCAGTAGTTGACTCTCCCACACCATCCATCGAATCTGAATTAGGAAGAGATCCTTTCCTTCCTTCTATAGGGAGACAGATTGTAATTGAAGAAGTAGAATCACCTGAGGAAGAAGAGGGAGAAATTCCTCCTCATTCACCCTTGGTAGAAGAACCAGAGGACTCTGAAGTCTCCGAGGAAAATACCATGACAGAAGAAGGAGCAACCGGATTTGGTAGAGGTAGAGGTAGAGGAGGAGGAGGAAATAATGGAGGAGGTAGAGGTAACATTGGAGGAAATAGGGATGGGGATAACTCATTCGGATTTCCTATAGTCGATGAGGACTCTCGATCCACAATGGAAAACATCTCGCCATTTGTCCTCCCAAACTTCCATGGGTTAAGAAATGAGGACCTTGAAACATTTCTATTTGAGTTTGAGGTCGTGTGTCACACTTATGATTATTTGGAAGACTCTCAAAAACTCAAACTGTTTCCTTCAGCATTGAAAGGAGCAGCCTTGAAATGGTTCATGGGATTACTCACTCAATCCATTAGGACTTGGAATGATATGAAACAAACATTATTGGATAGGTACCTGGACTATTGTATGCCCACCAATCATAAGGATTAGGTATTCAAAATGGTGCAAAGAGAAGATGAAAACTTGGAGGATTTACTTGAAAGATTTCAATACAACCCGAAAAGAGCAAAAATGAGTAACTTAGATGAGGAGACCTTGAAAGCCCTTCTATTAAAAGCCATTAGAGATGAATGGATAGATATTTTGAACATGATGGGAAAAGGAGACAAATCTCAACTTCCACTTCATGATATAGCAGAGCTATGTGTCCATCTCTCAAGAGGGAAATCTAAAACTCAAAAAGGGCCTAGAGATCCTTCTCTCATCAGAGCAAACAAATCTGCAACTGGATCAGTAAGTAGGGCTGAGATTGGCAACATGCTTGACGAATTCAAAACTGATATCTTAGGAAGTCTTAGTGAGCAACTAGACACTCTTAAGATTCACAATAAGCAAAAAGCAAAAGCTGAAGCTTTAGCCATATTTTGCTCGAAATGTAGAAAGAAACATGCTCTAAGGGAATGTCCCTTAGATGCAAAGGTTGTAGAAACATGTGTAATCTGTTCAGAGAATCATGAAACCAAGGATTGTCCTTCAATCCTTGGCCTCAAAGCTGTCTTTCAAGAAGATCCAAGTACCATTGAGTCTCTCTGTTTTGTTGCAAGGAGACCTTGGCAAGGGCAACAAAATCAAGGGTTTAACAACTCTAAGAATTTTCAACCCCCACCAAATTGGAATCCTTGGCAACAACCTTGGTCCCAACCTAAAAATCCTTTTCAATCATGGATACAAGGTATGCAAAATCCTTATGGGAGATTTACTCAATTCTATCAATATCCTCCATCTTTTCAAAACCAACAAGCTCCACAACTTCCAAATCAAAACCCACAACTATCATTGCCATTTCATCAACAACAATCCTCTCAATGGAATCCAAATTCTCAACTCTTGCTCCAACAAAAGTCAAATCAACTTCCTTCTCAACCATTGCCAAACCCAAATAATAAAAACCCTCAAAATGCTTACATGATGGAAGATCTACAATTTCAATTTCCTGCCTATATGATTGTTCCTCTCAATGATGTACAACTCAGATCAGGTAGAGTTCTAGATAAACCTTCTATAGATGTTCAAAAGCAAAGCATTTCTGAGGAAGATTCTCTTGGAGGCAATAAGGGTTCTGAAGCATCTCTTTAAAACTCAAGCACTCAAAAAGGAAAAAAAAAAGAGTTAACCCCCACAACTCCTATAGTTGAGCAACCTGCATCTTCATCCACACCTCCTTTTCCTGAAATATTACAAATTGACAAAGGAGTGGAAAAACAAATCTTCTTGCCTGACTATGACTTTCTAGATGAATTGAAGAATGTTTGTATCAAGATCCCATTGTTACAAGCCATTAAAGAAATTCCTATTCTAGTAAAGACAATAAAGGAGTTAAGTCTTAAAAGACCAGGAAGGAAACCGAGAGATACAAGAAAAATCCACCTGGTAGGAAAAATTGCAGATATCATGATGGGAAAAGTTACTATGTAGAAGTATGTAGACCCTAGTAGTCCAATTGTCAAAACAACTATCAATGGGATAGAAATTCCAAATACTTTGATTGATTTAGGGGCTGCTATCAACATCATGAGTAGACAGACTATGGAATGGCCAAAACTTCCTAACCTTCTTTTTACACCTACTTTATTACAACTTGCAGATCGCTCAATCATTAAACCAGATAGTGTATTAGAAGACATTTCAGTCTCCTTAGACTCTTGGGAATATCCAGTAGATTTCATGATTTTAACTCCCAAGAGTAATTTAGGTGGACATCCTCTCATCTTAGGAAGACCTTGGCTAGCCACAGGTGATGCTTTTATCAGTTGTAGGTCTGGGGATATGTACATTTCTGATGGTAATTCGACAAAGAAGGTCAATCTGTATCCTCCAACAAAAGCAATTACAGAAATAGGAGATAATGAATGGATTGATGATGAAGATACTATACAACCTGTCTTTACTATTTCTGAGATCAGTGAAGATAGTCAAATTCTGAATACATTAGAAAACTTTCAAATATCTTCAGAATATGACCACACACAATTTCAGTTAGATTTTGAGATTGAGTATCTATCATCTAGACAAATGTCTCTTTTCTCTATGGAAGAGTTTGGAAGTTCTGCCATTGAGATCTTTCCAGGAAAAACATTGAATATCAATAAAAATTTGGAAAAATCACAACAGGAAGAGCTGACCAAAATATTGCAAAAGCATTCTACTGCATTCGCATGGGAGTATACCAATATGAAAGGTATTGATCCTAAGACTTGCGTTTATGACATCTACATTGAGGAAAACAGTAGACCAATCAGACAACCTCAAAGAAGGATGAATCCAAACCTTAGGGAGATAGTGAAAGAAGAGCTCCAAAAGTTACTTAATGTGAACTTCATTTATCCAATTTCAGATAGTCGATGGATTTCTCCTTTGGTTATAGTACCTAAAAAGAATGGTAAATGGAGGGTTTGCATTGATTACAGGGAATTGAACAAAGCAAATTTGAAGGATCACTTTCCTTTACCCTTTATTGATCAAGTATTAGATACTTTAGCAGGCAAAAAGTAATTCTCATTCTTGGATGGTTTTAGTGGTTACAATCAGATTCAGGTAGCACCTGAAGATCAAGACAAGACCACATTTACCTGTCCATGGGGAACTTTTGCCTACCGAGTACTTCCTTTTGGATTATCTAATGCACTCGCAACATTCCAAAGGGCAGTACTAGGAATTTTACAGTTTATGGTGATTCATTTGAAGAGGCATTAGAGAATTTGGAAAAGGTCCTTATAAGATGTAAGGAAACAAACCTTTCATTAATTCATGAGAAATGCTTTATGATGTTTATTGAAGGGATTGTTTTAGGACATCATATTTCAGGGAATGGGATTAAAGTTGATAGATCAAAAGTTGAAGTCATCTCCAAGCTACCTATTCCAAATTGTCAAAAAGATGTTAGAAGTTTTCTTGGATTTACTGGGTATTATAGAAGATTTATTGAAAACTTCACCAAAATAGCATCTTCACTCTTTAAATTACTTACAAAAGACTGTGAATTTAAATGGGATCCTAATTGTCAATCTGCATTTGAAGCTTTGAAAACAAGAATATCTGAAGCACCCATTTTGAGAGGGCCAAATTGGAAACTTCCTTTCCATATTTCTACAGATGCTTCAGATACAGCTCTTGGAGTTGTGTTGGGTCAAAAGGATTTAGTTCCTTATGCCATTTACTACACCAGTAAAAATTTGACTCCCACAGAGTTAAATTATACTGTGACTTAGAAAGAGTTCTTAGCTGTTGTTCATGCAATCAATAAGTTTAGATATTATATAACAGGCTATGAAACTTTTGTCCATACTGATCATTCTGCCATTAGATATCTCATGAACAAACCTGTTACCAATGGCAGAGTCACAAGATGGCTTTTACTTTTACAAGAATTCAATATCACTGTGTTAGATAGACCAGGGAAACAAAATACAGTAGCTGATTTCTTGTCTAGAATCCAAAATACTAACGAAGATTCTCCTGTAGAGGATAAGTTTCCAGATGAATATTTGTTTGCAGTAAATACTAAGGCTCCTTGGTATGCAGATATTGCCAACTATTTGGTTACAGGGAAGCTACCTCCACACTTATTTCCTAATGAAAAAAGGAAAATTATTCAGGAGAGTTCAAATTATTCATGGATTTCTAATGAATTGTTTAAACAGGGCTAGAGTGTGTGATCAGGAGATGTGTTCGGGAAGATGAAATGCCTGACATCCTCATGGCATGTCATGATGAACCTTGCAGTGGACACTTTGCTGACAAGAGGACGGCCTATAAAATCCTTTCTTTAGGATATTATTGGCCTTCTCTCTTTAAAGATGCAAAACAATATGTCAGAAGGTGTGACAGCTGCCAGAGAGTTGGGAGACTGACTCTTTCAAATGAAATGCCATTACAACCACAGGTACTCATCGAACCCTTTGAAAAATGGGCTTTAGATTTCATTCGACCAATTAATCCACCATCTAGACAAAAGAAATATATATTGGTTTGCACTGATTATGTCACTAAATGGGTAGAAGCCAAGGCATTGCCTTCTACCACTGAAAATTCAGTTGTTCAATTTCTTTTTGAGGATATTTTTACTCGTTTGGTGTCCCAAGAGAAATTGTGACAGATCAGGGAAGTCAATTCACATCTAACTTGATGGAGAAGCTGATGGAAGAATACAAAATCAAGCACAGAAAATCTACTCCTTACCATCCTCAAGCAAATGGCCAAGTGGAATCTACAAACAAAGTTCTTGAGAGAATCATCACCAAAACTGTTCATCTCCACAGAAGAGATTGGGTAGAAAGGCTTCTTGAAGCCTTATGGGCCTACAGAACTACATGGAGGAACACAATAGGACATTCTCCCTATGAACTTGTTTATGGGAAAGAAGTACTGCTCCCTATTGAGTTTCAAGTCAAGACCTTCAAGATGACAGTCCAGTTGGGAATGAATCTATCAGAAACCCAAAAGCACAGAATGGAGCAGCTGAATGAGCTAGATGAGATCAGACAAGATGCAATTCTAAGGACTGATCTAGTTCAACATCAAAGAGCTAAGTGGCATAACAGATATATTAAAGAGAGAAAGTTTCAAGAGGGAGATTGGGCTTTACTGTTTGATTCCAAGTTTAAAGACTTCAAAGGAAAATTTCAGACTCATTGGCTTGGGCCATATGAGATTGTTAAAGTCTTTAACAATGGAGCAGTAAGAATCAAGACCATTGATGAATTTCAGACTCCTCTTATTGTGAATGGCCATCGATTGAAAATTTATCATAAGCCACTTTCCAAAAGAGGAGTTTGTCAAAAATTCCAAGAGAATTCTACAATAAGGCTGGGTTGGAAGAAGAATCCTTCTCCCCATCGCCTAATCTTGTTTCTTGTATTTTTTTGAAAAAAAAAAAGAAAAAAAGAAAAAGAAAAAAAAAAAAGAGAAAAAGAAGAAAATGTGTATAAGCTTGAAAACCAATCATAGATTGCAGTCTAACAGAAAAATAGAGTGAAAATCAAGGGGACACCTGACACTCTATAATTTTCCAAAAAAAATCTCTCCTTTTTCTTTCATCTTCACTCCTCTCACTCACGACCATTTCAATTTCACCTCCATCTCATCCTCAATCACCAATTCACTTGATTCCACTCCATTTTCACTTCATTCTCATTCCATTTCAATTCCATAAAATAAAAAGTCCCCCTTCAGGACTATTTTCATTCATTTGGTTTTCCTCTAAGCTATCTTTGTGTAGTTTAGGGGGAGCTGTCTCAGTTTCCGCAGCTGGGAACCGTTTCCGCAGCCAGAACCAGTTTCCGCAGCCAGAAACGATTTCCGCAGCCAGCATCACTCTGTTTTCAAAATACAATCAACTGTTAGTGCCAAAATAATGAAATGCAGGTGTACTTGAGCTAAAGACATGGGGCATCTCCAAGATATCAAAGAAGAGCAACTGGTTAGGAACCTTGAACAAAGATTGACAAAGTTTCCAAAGGTATGATAAAAAATCTTTATCAAATAACACTTCAAGTCATAATTACGTATAGTTATTAAACCATAACCGTTTCTCCTATGTGCAATGATTTAATATATTAGCCCACTATCATTCTTATTCCACAATATCACTCCACACACCTCGCATTCATTTCCCTAACATTCTTATGATTACTCCGAGTTCAAACTCAAGAATGACTGCACTTATATTTATTATCCGTACTCTTAAGACATGACCTATTGTGTTACGGCCCTTCTCAGCCGTAATTTCCGCAGCCGTCTATTGAGACGTGTAAAATCTCATACACAGTCATCCGACCCGAAAGAATCCTGTCGTTACTCCACTCGCTTATCACTCCACTTATACCATACTCCTAACATACATTCACATTTCATTTTTACCACTGCTCACCCATTGTTCCTCCTTTGATTCGGGCATTTCTCTATTTCCAACTGCAGTCACTATAGTTTGCTCTAAACTTTGATTGCAGCCACTACAGTCATCCTAAACCTCGATTGCAGTCACTACAGTCTATCCTAAAAACCCTATAAGAGAGCTATTTTTCCCTTAACCCTCACACGCAGAAGAACCCTCAGTGGATTTAAAACAGAGGATGGGAAAATTGCCGAGAGCCGAGCCGGAAGGACTGAAATACTTGGAGGGTTATCCCCAAGTTAAGGAATTGCTGAAGAAAGTTAGATGGCTCTGATTTATCCAGAAATTTAAAGGGTACAACAAGGAGGTGACCAAAACTTTTGCAAGGTCCTTTAATGGAAAAACAGTGGAGGTTGGAGATTTGAAATTCACGGTGACCGAGGCCACAGTAGCAGCTGCCACGGGCCTACCTCAAGAAGGTGAAAGGTGGTTTAAAAATAGAAGTGTGGACGATCAAATATGGAGAACCATGCTACAAAACCAAGGTATGGATACCACTGTATTTACAAGAGGCATCCCTATGCATGTATTAAAAGAGGAATGGTCTAGTCTATTGTTAGTCATCCAGAAATTTATCACATGTGAAGGTCGTTTTGGCTCTATGTATATGTATCATGTCAGGCTGATGATGAATTTCATAGATGGTCACACTCTTAATTTGCCTCATTTTCTGCTATCAAGTTTGAAAAAGATGATTGTTACGGTTCAAAAACATGTAGGCAATATTGAACCTCATCTTTACCATCATGGGCTCATAAAAATTCTTATTGAGGATCAGTTGAAGAAAACTAAGGATACATCGGAACAATTTTTAACAAGAAACTACTTCCAAGAGCCGTCTGAGGCCTCTGGAAGTAGTCCACCAAAAATCCCAAGGAAAAGTAGGAGGAAAGAGAAAAATGTTGTAGTCCAAGACTCCCCTACAAAAGAAATTCAAGAAACTGTCCAAAAAGAGGAAGAAGACCAAGTTAAAAGTAAGAAACAAAAGAAAGAAAAAGGCAAAAGAACCATTCAAGAGGTCTATCCATCCACTGAGCAATTCATAGAAGAAGATTATCAGCCTCTATCAGAAAGACTAATAGATCTTCAAGCTGCTACCATGGCCAAGAAAAAGCAAAAAGGAAAACAGAGTGCACAAAAGAAAAGTATTAGTTCATCCTTGAGAAGGAGCTCTAGGCTAAAAGGGAAGTGGAAGAAAACAAAAGAAAATCAGTCCCACTTTATTGATTTAAGTGAAGAGGCACTTGAGAAATCTCCAGCTCAGCCAAGCCTTGAATCAAGTCCTCCATGTGAGGAAAGCCCTTTTCGGCCGGAAAGAGAGAGCAGTCCTCCTCCACCAGATTTTGAGTTTAGGCAAAGAAAAACACCTGAGGTAGATCCTAGTCAGCAAAAGGTATATAATTACCTGGAATCCTTAGAACAATCAGCTGCAGGACAAAGTACCTCTCTTCCACTTGATGCACAAGTTCAGTCTTTGAAACAGGAATTATTTGAGCTAGAAGTCCTAAATAGACATATCATACAAGAAAATGAAGCACTTAAAGAGCAGGGTAAGGTAGACAAGATTGTCCATGATAACACTATGCCTCATTTAGGATTGTGGCAAAAGAAGAATAGAAGACTGAAGAAGAAATGCAAAAATTTAAGCAGAGCATTGATTAACCTCAAGTTCAAATGTCTATTAGATAGCCAGATGATAGATGATGGCATCAAAGAAGAAGAAAAGAGGACAGATGTCCCTGCAGAAGCCTCAGAAATGTGGATTAAGAGGAAATAACTCAATTTTGGTTGCATGAAGGGACATGCAACACCTTCACAGTGGGGGTATGTTGAGCCTCAAACTTGCACCTTCCTATACACCCTCTCAGCCTTCTTTCTCCACTCATTTCATTCACCCAGTTGTTAAATCATTGCATTATAGTCTAAAAAGGACATTTTATATGGTTTTCTGACTATGCTTATGACTGTTGTTTGGTTTAGTTTTTTTTGTTCATGCAGCTACGGAAACTTGTCAGTTTCCGTAGCCAGCACAGGATTCCGCAGCTATTTTGTTAAAAGTTGTGCTACAAGTGTCCTATGAAGAAACGAGCTACATGGGAAAGCTCCAGGTGGCGGATACATGGAACATGTCCCTTCAAATCAGCCAAATCATCCATGGAAGGTCACGGTCAACGAAAGTCAAAGACAAAGCCAGCCAAAGAGTTCAGCGGTGGCACGTCTCTGTTTTGAGCACGTGAATGTTAGGTGGCACAGTCCTCAGCTCACGAAGGCACCAGCACACCTAGAGATCATTCCCGACACCTGAATCCAACAGCTACCACTCCGAAGATTTAAGGGACATGATGACAGTTACACTAGATCTCGGCTAAAGGGATCTACGTGTCTTTAGCAACGCAGTTAATAGCGTAGGAGTTTGTTAATTAGCTTTAGCATTTTGGCATTATAAATAACACGTCGATGAACGCTGTGAAAATTTTTTTTGATATGTGAATTCTGAACTGTTTATGTGAATTCCGAATTGCTATTTATCACCCCACTGTTTTTATATGCTGCTGTTTTAATACATGAGAAGAATTTTATGAGTTCATCCGTGTGATTACTTGTTGACTGGCTGAAGTGGTAGAGGGCCCCTACACACTGAAGCCTTGTAAAGTTGTCATTTAGTTTTATTATGTTTTTGTTTTTATCATTAGCTTGTACATAATATAATGTTTGATGTTTCTACTATTTATATTTTCACCCTTGTTTTCTTAGAGTTGTCAACTGTTCAGTGCTTTTCTGCAGGTCTTCTTAGGCAGCCCGGGCAATTTTTCATCTTTTTGATAACTATTGGCATATGAGATCATCTTGTCCTTCCTGCTAACTTTCATTTTCTGAAGTTTAATTTCAACATTGTCTTTTCCAAGTTGTGATTTGCTTATTTATTTTTCTGCTATTTAGATATCATAGTGCTCACCAGTTTATGGTTTCTTTCTATGGTCAAGTGACTCTATTAGAAAGAAATCAGAATATTACTAACTGTAGTGTGATTTAGTTATCATATTGCTCAAACTTATTCATGGTTGC
>APFE030155159.1:0-15970 GCA_000404065.3 Pinus taeda
TTTAAGTGTAATTTAAATCTTAAAAAATATATAATTTAATTTAACCTCATGTAAACCTTTTATTTTAAAAATTTATAAGTAAATTAAGTAAGAAACCACCCTTAATATAATTTTATTATCGATCCCGTTCTTCAATTAAAATTTTATGATAAATTTAAACACTAACCATTTATCTATAAGTCTTGCAGCTCATGAGAACACTCTACACTTCATCATTAATAATCGAGAATATATATAGTTTACATTCAAGTAGGAGAGTTAGAACAACCACCTAGAATGTAGAAACTAATTCCTAAACTAAGTCTCACACACAACTAATGAACGAACTCTCTCCAATAAAAATTTCTTCGTTAATTTCAACGCTCCTCTTTAATGGAGAAGGGTTAACTAGTACTCTTAACATCTCCCTAAATAACTTACATTTAATTCTTCCAAGGGACTTAGTAAAAGTGTCTACAGTATTATCACAATTATTAGAATATTGAATATAAAACTCCTTTGACTCAACCTTCTGTCTAACAAAGTGAAATTGGAAAACTCACCTTTAATGGAGAAAGGGTTGACTAGTATTCCTAACATCTCCCTAGATAACTTAAATTCAATTCTTCCAGGGGGCTTACTAAAAATGTATGCAACATTATCATAAGTATTACAATATTCAATATAAAACTCCTTTGACTGAAATTTCTCTCTAACAAAGTGAAAATGCATATCAATATGCTTTGTTTTTTATGAAACACTTGATTGTTTGCAGGTTTGATCATGCTCTGGTTGTCACATCTGATAATTCTTGCATAGTTTGTTCTTCTCCAAAACCATGGAGATGTCTCCTCAACCAAACTTCTTCACAGGTAGATGCACACATTGCATGATACTTGGCTTCTACTGAAGACAAGCATACAATGTTCTGCTTCTTGTTGCTCCATGCAATGACCCCAGAAACAATGCTGAATGCATAGCCTTTTATGGATCGTTAGTCATCTAGTTTTCCGACCGAGTATGAATCTGAAAAGCATGTCACTCTAAAATTAAATGAATCAGTATATTTAATACGAAAGTCTAAGGTTCCTTGAGGATACCTTAATATGTCTTTCATTGCAACCCAATGTCTCTTAAGAGTCTTTGAAATGAATTCACTGAAGACTCTAACTACAAAACCCAAATCCAAGCTAGTTATGGTGAAGTAAATTAATGGATAATTATCTCCAAATCCATTAAACTTATCTAGAATGGGATCTAGAAGTCTTATCATGAAATAATTATCCATTCCCATTCACTAATGGGATTTTATTTGGAAAGAACCTCATCTCTTGGTGTGCCCTTTTCAAACCGTATTATAGTAGCTTTATTTATTTAAGCATCAAGTATTTACTTTCATTGTTACACCTTGGAACTAGATTTTCTTAGCTTAAGTTATTAGAGTTTTACATAGAATGGAGGAGGTTACATACTTCCGCCCTTAAATTTACATCGTCCTCGGTGTATTACTACATCTTACAATATTATTTCCTTTGTTCACACACAACTTTTTCTGAATTTATAAATTCCCATGGCCTCGCCATCTCATGTACCTCTTCCTATATATATATATATCGGTTACAAAATAGTTCTACCCACACATCTCCCTCCATTGCAACCGGTAGCATTTGCTTCAATCAATTTTGCGAGAGATTTTAGACATAGAAACTCAACTTTGTTTACCATAGTTAATATCTTAACTTGATTTACAGTACTACTATTTTGGAAACTATAGTTTATGTTTCCCACCATTTAAATATAATTCCTCGTGTTCATTGTGTTTCAAGAAATTCATGTTCTTTCCCTACATTCTTCTAATTCCTTTGTGTTATTGTCAAAAACTTGCCTCATGCAATTCACCTGCATTAGTCACAAGAAGCCAAACTAGCACATTTGACTAATCAACATGTATAAAATATCATATCAGATTAGATCAAACATAACCATCAAAATCATATGTACCGTCAGTTATAGATAACCTATAATTCACATAGATCAAAGTCATAATCACATTCATAGACAACCTAAATAAGACACTGATACTTATCATTGAATCACTTCTTAGATTCTTTCTTTTGTACGCACTTTGAGTTGATTGCCATAGAAGACAATCGCCTAGTGGATTTTCTTCTATCATGTGCTCCTGCACATAGTGTGCATTACACACACACAACTATACATGTAATATATCATGATGCAACACATGCATCCATACTAGTACCATATGTATTGTTTGTACACATTATGACCTGTACATGTGTACCTAATTTCAATGTCCATAGCATGAAATATCCTTCATCCACATGTTTTCAACCATGCTTGTATTATGCCAAATATTCCTTCAATTTTTCATATTACCTTTAAGCAAATTTGACTAAACCATGCTCGGTTCGTCGATAGGAAATCAAGGAATTTCACAGTCTTATTCAATTTTTGTTATTCAAGCATAAGTATATAATTTTTTTATTTGAATGTATTTAGGTGCTTTTATTTATCTAATCCCTTTCATGTGTTTTGTGGTTGCAGAATAATTTCATCAAAGTCATTCATACTACAACTTTATCATACCAATAACTTTGAGTTTTGGAATTTACGTGGTCCCTAAAACATGTCTTAATGACATCTGCCAAATCATAAAGTAAGCATTTAATATAGTATGAATTTCAGTATTATACCTGAGGTTTAATAGCAACTTTTAGCCTTGTCTTTAAGACAATAGTTATTTGGTACTCAAAAGTACTCTACACATAAACTAATCATGTCATATGATTTACTATTGTTCTATTTACACTTCCTTCTACACCTTGTTGGCCATGAATACTTTAGTGTATGTTCAAAACCAATTGAACAATAAATATGAAAATAGGTACATCTCCCATACATGAGTTATAAATGAAGGTTGCCATACTCTTAATTCCACACACTCCAAGTTTTCTAGGTACTATGCCTACCAAGATGTGAACCTAAGTTATTCACATGTTTACACTTCTTCTTAAACATTAAATCACCCCTGGAAAAAAAATAATATAAATCATTTATCAATTATCAAATGAATTCTTTAATCGTTTAGGAAATATTTTTTATACTATCCTATTAAAAACCAACAACACTATTGAGGCAATCGGGCCGGAAAACTTCTTCAAGATTTTTTGATAGTGGTATAAAATGTACATTTCATATTATATGTTTGAGTACAACCATCCTCATTAACAGTCCCACCTAACCATACAATATGGTTAAAGCATCCTACTGATTCAACAACGAGTTGTTGCACAATTTATCATTCTTCCCTCTAGAGCGATTTTTATATATCACTCCTTTGGTGCATGTAATATTTTACTAGCATAAGATCCTTAGGTCCGCATGACTATTTCAATGCAAAACATTTTGGCTTTATCAATAATTTTTTAATTAATTCATATTGTCATGCTCCAAATCTAGTGTACTTCTTACTAGTCATTAGACTACAACTGGATTTCTCTTTTTTTAATTCAAGTGCATAAATGCCACCATATCCAATCTGTTTTTGATATAAATTTTATAAATACATACAAATTATTTTAATCTTATCGCTTCCCATATTAAGTACCTTTGCAAGATCTAGCATCTTTTGCTTGTTGCATCTTGGAAAGACATATTGTAAGATATCAGTGGAACTCCATCCATATTTGAATGGGTATGCAGATCAAGGTCGTGAAGTTTTTGGTTGCATTCATTGTGTTGACACATTGGAGTTTGAGTTAAATCAATAATGTGGCCTTGAACTTGTATTGAATATTGTCTTACTAATATTAATCGCGAGTCGTATGAGAAGGTTTTACAGTTCCATTACATATTGTTAGTTTTGGGTGACAATCCCATTGAGCTACTTATGGAGGTCATACCATTATTAATGTATGATTTATTCATGCATACAATAAGTTGTATTGCATGTGCGCATACTCTTCACAACTTTGATGCTGGTTCCATCTAGATTTGAACATAAAATTTGTGCTCCTTATTTATGTAGCTACAATTATTTAGATATTGTTTTACTCAAAGACACCCATAGTTCCAAACTATGCATGTCAAACGGAATATGTATATGTTACTTAATATAATAACCTAGAAAAATTACATTCCACTTAAGAAAAGCTATGTAAAATACACACATTCAAGTTTATAATAAAACTCATCACTAATACGAATCAACATAACAAACAAAATCATTTATTGGCAAAACACTTAGTAAACATACATAAGAAAATTCAAATTCAATGGAATATAAAATTTAAACATATACATTAAGAAACAAACATTGACAAAACCACATGGACATACAAAGATACATCAACAAGCATTGGTAAAACAAATTCTCACATCTATATGCAATTTCAAACAACAAACGAAATACAGATATAGATAAGCAAATACACAATTTTAAAATTTTAAATATTAAAGACAAAAAAAAAATGCAAATAGAATATGATAAAAGGATAACAGTTAAGAACATCTATGTAAAATATACACATTCAAGTTTATAATAGAATTCATGGCTAATACAAATCAACATAACAAACACAAGCATTTGTTGGAAAAACACTTAGTAAACATACTTAAGCAATTTCAAATCCAATGGAATATAAATTTAAACACATACATTAACAAACAAACATTGAAAAAACCACATCCACATACAAAGATACATCAACAAACATTGACAAAACAAATTCTCACATGTATATGCAATTTCAAACAACACACAACAAATATACCATTCTAAATTTTGAAATATTAAACACAAAATACAATTTCTAATAGAATACAATAAAAAGGTAACACTTAAGAAAATATATGTAAAATACACACAATCAAGTTTATAATAGAATTCATTGCTAATATAAATCAACATAACAAACACAAGCATTTATTGGCAAAACACTTAGTAAACATATTTAATCAATTTCAAATGCAATGGAATATAAAATTTAAACACATACATTCACAAACAAACATTGACAAAACCACATATACGTACAAAGATACATCATTGACAAAACAAATTCTCACATGTATATGCAATTTCAAACAACACACAAGATACAAATTTAAATAAGCAAATATACAATTTTAAAATTTTAAATATTTAACACAAAATACAAATTCAAATAGAAAAACACATATTATACAATTCCAATGTCAATACAAAAAAAACCACTTAGATATGCAAATGCAACATTAAATAAGTACACACACTATATACAAAGTAAAAGCATACAATTATATAAAAATTCAAATTTACACTATTAACTTAATTACAATTTGAATTCAATACTACAAACACACAATTTCAATTTCAAGCCACATACAATACAGATATTCATAAATAAACAAACACACACACACACACACACAAACACACACACAGACACACACACACATATAATTTCCAATAAAGAAAAACATACAGAGTACAATTTTAGATAAACAAGAAAGCAATATACAAATTGAACTAAACACACAACATACAATTTCAAATAAGTAATTCACAAAAATTTAAAAACATACATTAGCAAATAAGCATTCAAAAAACACACTGCACATACAAACATTGAAAAAAAATTCTTACATGTATATGCCATTTCAAAAAACACATGAAATAGAAATTTAAATAAGAAATCATACAATTTTAATCTTTTAAATATTAGACACAAAATACAAATTCAAGGGTTAACATTTATCTCAGATGTAGTTTTTTCCTTTTCTACCCCTTTAATTAAATTGGTTAATTTAAAAAAAAATCTTATATGAACATGAATTATGGTACTTGTAATTATTTTTTATTGGGCTAATAATCTTTTTTCTGATTTTCCATATCACACTAGGTGCAAGAAGAGAGCATACTCAAGAAATTATTGAACTAATAAATCTCTTTTCTAATCCTCCAGATCACACTAGGTGCAAGAGGAGAGCATAATTCAAGAAATTATCAATTTTTCCCTTTTTTTTCAATGTAAAAAATAGGCTACCTAATTACACTTTCCCAACAACGGTGCTAAAATGTTTAGTAAATTTAGTGTGTCCTAAATTGCTACATAACTTATCAATCCAGGAGTCATAAACTGATGAAGTGTAGTGCACTGTATGTGCAAGACAACCTTTTTCTTACCTTACTATTTTCAGCTTTTATCTTGTTTTAGGGTTTTGTTCTTGTTGGTCTCCTAAAGTGTTTAATGCAAATGGAAATTCTATTCTAAAGTTTTAAGAATACTTTTAAAGATCAAGTATGGATATATGATTAAAGACAAGGTTTATGTCCCTTATGGTAATTTCCAAACATAAAACTTCAAAGATTTCAAAACATGTTGTCTACAAAATCAAAGTTTTGAACAAAAGTGTAAAACATGCAGTTACATAAATCAAGCTAAAGATAAAGTACTGAAAATTGAAATCTAATTACATAATTGAAATCTAACAAACTATTGCACTCAAAACCAAAAAGTAAAGAAGATGAGAACTAGTCACTAATTTCACCCATAATCACAATATTTCGTCAATTAACTTCTAAAACGGGGTTAAGCTAAAGACTATAAATATCATCATATGGCATTAAGGAATGACATGTAAACTATCTACTTGTAGACTAATGAAAACAAAAATCAATTACTTCTAGTACAAACATTCAATTTCAATTTCAAACCACATAAAATACAAATATTCAGAAATAAACATACACACAATCACATACACATATATATGCAATTTCCAATAAAGAAAAACATACAGAGTACAATTTCAAATAAACAAGAAAGTAATATACAATTTGAACTAAACGCACAACATACAATTTCAAATAAGTAATTCACAAAAATTTAAAAACATACATTAGCAAATAAGCATTCAAAAAACACACTACACATACAAACATTGAGAAACAAAATTCTTACATGTATATGTCATTTCAAAAAACACATGAAATAGAAATTTAAATAAGAAATCATACAATTTTAATCTTTTAAATATTAGACACAAAATACAAATTCAAGGGTTAACATTTATCTAAAATGTAGTTTTGCCTTTTCTACCCCTTCAATTAAATAGATTAATTAAAAAAAAATGTTATATGAACATGAATTATGGTACTTGTAATAATTTTTTGATTGGGCTAATAATCATTTTTCTGATCTTCCGGATCACACTAGGTACGAGAAGAGAGCATACTCAAGAAATTATTGAGCTAATACCTCTCTTTTCTAATCCTCGAGATCACACTAGCTGCAAGAAGAGAGCATAATTCAAGAAATTATCAAATTTTCCCTTTTTTTTTTGAATGTAAGAAATAGGCTACCTAATTACACTTCCCCGGAAATGGCGCCAAAATGTTTAGTCAATTTATTGTGTCCTAAATTGCTACATAAGTTACCACACTTCATAAACTGATGAAGTGTGGTGCACTGTATGTGCAAGACAACCTTTTTCTTACCTTACTATTTTCAGTTTTTGTCTTGTTTTAGGGTTTTCTTCTTGTTGATCTCCTAAAGTGTTTAATGCAAAATGGAAATTCTACTCTAAAGTTTTTAGAATACTTTTAAAGATCAAGCGTGGATATAGGATTAAGGATCAAGTGTGGATATAGGACATATGTTTATGTCTCTTATGGTAATTTCCAAACATAGAACTTCAAAGATTTCAAAACATGCTGTCTAAAAAATCAAAGTTTTGAACAAAAGTGTAAAACATGCAGTTACATAAATCAAGCTAAACATAAAGTAGTGAAAATGAGGTTATTGTTTGTGTTTTCCATATAACTATAGAATTGAAATCTAACAAACTATTGCACTCAAAACCAAAAAGTAAAGACGCTAAAAACTAGTCATTAATTTCACCCATAATCACAATATTTCGTCAATTAACTTCTAAAATGGGGTTAAGCTAAAGACTCTAGAAATATCATCATATGGCATGAAGGAATGACATGTAAACTATGCACTTGCAGACTAATGAAAACAAAATCAATTACTCCACCTATAATCACAATAGCTCGCCAATTAACTTCTAAAACAAGATTAAGCTAAAGGCTCCGGAGATATCATCATATAGAATTAATAAATGATATCTAAACTATCTACTTGTAGACTAATGAATGTAAAATCAAATTACTTCACCTATAATCAAAATAGCTCGCCCATTAACTTCTAAAACGGGGTCAAGATAAAGGCTACGGATATATCATCATATAGCATGAATAACTAATATCTAAACTATCTACTTGTAGACTATTGAAAGAAAAATCAAATTACTTCACCTATAATCAAAATAGCTCGCCAATTAAATTCTAAAATGGGGTTAAGCTAAAGGCTCTGGGGATATCATCATATAACATGAAGAACTAATATCTAAACTATCTAAAAGCAGTAAAAAAATCTCACTAAAATGAAAGCATAATAACTTGAATTGAAAACTAAAGTTCAATAGAGGAAGCAAGTCTCATATTACCACTTGATGCAAGAACTACATTAAAAAGGTTGAACATAACCTATCCTCAAATGCACCAATCAGTGTTAGTGGAAAATATAACAATGATGCAAAAACATGTACAGGAGTAAAACAATTAATACCATAAACGAAACATGAGATATTTATAGCGCAAGTAAGAGAAAATATGCATGAAAACTATACCAAATGAAAGAAAAACCTTAGCCAGTAGGGGCCCTCTGCACAGCTTTGGATTAACACGCTGTCACTTCACTTCAAACCATGCTTAAATAGTCATGAAAAACATAGTTTTTTCTATTATGAAATAGAGGATATATCTCTCGGATACAACAAAAAAATAACGCTAAAAACAACAGTATCAAGATTAACTACTTGCATTGGAAACACTTATATTTATAGATGAAATAAATATCTATATTTTAGAGAAATTTCTTCCACAGTGGACACGTGAACATGTCGGAATTCGAGGATTCAGCCTCTTTGTTCCCATGACTAGTAAATCTATGCAAAGAGGATGTTAGATCGCGTTATGGAGATGACCTGTAGGTGGCAAAAACAGGTCCATGAATTCTGGAATGGTTTTAGGCTTCCCTGGGTACTGGAACATAGTCCTAGTTGACACAGGACTTTTTGTTGACCACCCTTTGATTGGTACTTTTACTCACAAATTTGGCTAACCAGATAGGACCTTGTCCATGTGTGGATCATTTCTGAACTGCCCATGTGTCTCGTTTCTCCTACTGACACTTGTAAGCTACAGAACAATGAAAACAACTGCGAATTGCTAATTAGCTACGGAAAGTGGCTACATTCCATAGCTGATAAACAAAGCCTAGATCAAGTAGCACACACAATGATATAATCTAAAAATCACTCAATTTTATTGCTAAAATCAACATGTAACAACTTTTTGATAGCTTATGGGACACTGATATGGGAAAATAGAAGAGAAAAGGTTTAGGAAAATGAATAGAAGAGAGGTAGTTCTGGGGCGCCAAAATGTTTATTCAATTTAGTGTGTCCTCAAGTGATACATAAGTTACCTATATAGGAGTTGCAAATTAATGAAGTGTAGTGCATTGTATGTGCAAGACAACCTTTTTCTTACCTTACTATTTTCAGTTTTTATCTTGTTTTGGGTTTTTATTGTTGGTATCCGAAAGTGTTTAATGAAAATGTAAATCCTATTCTAAAGTTTTAAGAATAATTTTAAAGATTAAGTGTGGATATAGGATTAAAGACAAGGTTTGTGCCTCTTACAGTAATTTCAGATCTTAGAACTTCAAAGATCTCAAAACGTGTTTTCTACAAAATCAGAGCTTTGAATGAAAGTGTAAACATGCAGCTACATAAACTAAGCAAAAGATAAAGTAATGAAAATGAGGTTACTGTATCTACTCTCCATCTAATTACATAATTTAAATCTAACAAACTATTGCAGTGAAAACCAAAAAGTAAAGAAGCTGAAAACTAGTCACTGATTTCACCCATAATCACAATATTTCTTCAATTAACTTCTAAAACGGGGTTATGCTAAAGACTCTAGAAATATCATCATATGGCATGAAATAATGGCATGTAAACTATCAACTTGTAGACTAATGAAAAAAAGTCAATTACTTCTAACCCCTCTCCCTCTACCACTCTCTCCCCCATCTTTCTCTTTCTCTAGTCCTCCCCTCTCTCCCGTTCTCCTTATCCCCCCCCCGCTCTCTCTCCCCTCCTCTCTCTCTCTCACTATTTCTCTCCCCTTCCCTCCCCCAATCTTTCCCTCGCCCCTCTCTCCCTACCCCTCTCACTGTCTCTCCCATAGGCCATAAACCTCAAACCCTAAAACCTAAGGATTTTATAACATTTGAAAAAGTGTTTTGTAGCTTTTATTTAAGCATTTACTAAAACCATTTACTAAAGTGCTCTAAACCCTAAACCCCTAATCCCTAAACCCTCACCCTTAAACCAAAAACCTAAACCCTAAAAATACCTAAATCCTAAGAACCGTGAAAACCCTAAAAAACATTAACCATAAAAAACCCTAAACCCTAGATCTGTTTTTTCTAATTTTTTATAAGTGTTTATTAAAAGAATTTATTAAATCATTATAAACCATAAACCCTAAACCCTAATACACACACCCCCAACCTAAACCCTAAACCCTAAACCACAAGCACTTTATAATATTTTAAACGCCAACCCTAAACGCTAAGTATTTTATAACATTTTAACAAGCCTTTGTAACTTTTCTTTTAAGTGTTTATTTAAAGAATTTACAAAATTTTTATAAACCCTAAACCCTAAGAATTTTATTACAATTTAGCAAGCATTTTCTGGCATTTTAAAACACTAAACACTAAACACTAAGAATTTTATAACATTTTAAAATATATTTTTGACTTTTTAAAGTGTTTATTAAAATCATTTAATAAAGTTTTATAACCCTAAACCCTAAGCATTTTAAACATTTTAACAAGAGTTTTGTAACTTTTATGTAAGTGTTTATTAAAATAATTTACTAAAGTGTTAGAAACCGTAAACCCTAAAATCTAATAATTTTGTGATCTATTAAAAATAATTTTGTAACTTTTTTTAAGTGTTTATTAAAAGAATTTACTAAGGTGATAGAAAACCTAAACCCCAAACCTTAAACACTAAACCCTAATCGTTTATTAGCATTTTAAAAAGTGTTTTGTAACCATTTTTAAGTGTTTACTAAAGGCACTTAATAATGTTTTATAAACCCTAAACCCTAAACCTTAAACCCAAAATCCTAATACCTAAACCCTCAACCCTAAACCAGAAACAATAAACCCTAAACCCTAAATGCTAAACCTTAAACTCTAAACCGCACACCATGATTATTAAGCCCTAAACCCTAAGCATGTTATAACATTTAAAAAGGGGTTTTGTAATTTTTATTTAAGTGTTTATTAAAACAATTTACTAAAGTGTTATGAACCCTCAACCCTAAATTGTAAGCCACAAACCCTAAGCCCTAAACCCTAAACTCTAAACCTAAAACCCTAAACCCTAAAACCTAAACAACGAACCCTAAATTCTAAACCCTAATAACATTTAAAAAAACATATTATAACTTCTATTTAAATGTTTATTAAATTCATTTACTAAACTGTTATAAATCCTAAACTCTAAACACTAAACCCCAAGCCATAAACCCTAAACTCTAAACCCTAAGCATTTGATAACATCTTAAAAAAATTCTAAATTTTATTTAAGTGTTGATTAAGAGGATTTACTTAAGTCCTATGAACCCTAGACTCTTAACCCTAAGCCCCAAGAAATTTATAACATTTTAAAAAGTGTTTTTTAACTTTTATTTAAGTGTTTATTATAACAATTTACTAAAGTCTTATGAAACCTAAACCCTACTCATTTTAAAGCATTCTAAAAAGATTTTTGTAACTTTTACTTAAGTCTTTATCAAATTAACTTACTAAGCTGTTATAAACCCTAAACCATAAAAACTGAACCCAAAATTATAAACCCTAAACCGAAAAACCTAAACCCTAAATGTTAAACCCTAAGCCTTTTATAACATTTCAAAAAGTGTTTTGTGACTTTTATTTAAGTGTTTATTGAAAAAAATTACTAAATTGTTATAAACACTAAACCCTAAACCCCAAACCCTAAACCCTATACCTTATACCCTAAAAAACCCTCAGCATTTCATAACATTTTAAAAAGTTTTTTGTAACTATTTTTATAAACATTAAACCCTAATCACTAAAACCTCAACCCTAATTAATTTATAACTTTTTAAAGAGTGTTTTGTAACACTTATTTAACTGTATATTTAAAACATTTACTAAATTCTTATAAACCCTAAACCATAAACGCTAAATCCTAAGAATTTTATAACATTTAAAAAACTATTTGTAACTTTTATTTAAGTGCTTATTAAAAGAATTTACTAAAATGTTATAAATCCTAAATCTTAAAGCCTAAACCCCAAACCCTATTCCCTAAACCATAAACCCTAAGAATTATATCAGTATCTATAATAAGGGAAGACCACATGTGGGTATGTGAGTGTAGGAGGGAGAAAATTGTGGTACATGAGAAACCGAGAACTTTGTTTTTCCACCCTTGTTCACAAACATTTTTCCTATTATTTATTTTCTTCATAACTCATCTTGGCTCCATGTGATGAATGCATTATGTGTAATATGTAGTAACGAATACTCAGTTAAGGTGAGGTGGTGCATCCCTACACCCTTGTTGAACTGGTAAATCCCCTCTGCGGAAAGAGGCAATCCCACTAGCCCAATACGGGTCTAGCAACAATCACACCACGCTACACGCAGGTTCCTAATTGCATAAATCGGAGATCGATCATGATGATCTACCTAGAATCCAACGCTAGTAATTGAAGAATAAACGTCGCTCCCGTCCCTTTGCTTTGGCTAGTCACAATCCTCACGCTCCACGTAAACGGACACCTGCACAGGCAAAGAACGATACAAACACAAGAGTAAATTCCAGTATATGCAATTATATATCGGTCAGAAAAGATACAACTCAAATACCATTGAAAGACACATGAGTGGAAGCATAATGATAGTCGTCTATTAATCAGTAAAAACAGAGAAAGATTACAACCAAAGGTTCTGACGTTGAACCTCCTCTAACTGGGCTAGCAGCTAAATACGCCTTGCAAAGTGTCCTCTTCTCTCTCGATATTTTGGCAGCATAACCCCTCTATAGTTCTCAATTCTCACTATCACTCCAGCATAATCTTAGTACTCACACTAGCTCTAGCAAAAACTAGTTGATTTAATGCAGGGGGAGAGTCATTTATAGATGGAGGCGGAAGGAGTATGCATTGTATCAGGACAACTACTGAAGATTTAGAATTATCCCAGAATAGCCACTGAACTTGGTTGTCATGGATAAAAAGATGACACTCGACCACTTCCATGAGATTTTTCCCTGAGAGAACTCCATGAACAAAGAGGAAAAAACATTGAGTGCACGCTGGCTAAAAATCATAACAAAATTTAGGTGGCGCGGGCTTTGCTCTATGACAGAGCGTCCATGGGTGCGCCCTCTTTTGAGGAACTGAGTCATTGGAATGGGTAAGACACTGTGGACCCACGCTAATGGAAAAAGGGCACTTTTTAGGGCTAATCTGCAAAAGGTGTCTTCACGGAATTTGAAGTTCATACTCAGGAGAATCCAATGCAAGTGTTTTTAAGTTGTGTCACTGGTCACAGGTCCATAAATGTGTCCTCCAATGTGCGAAAGCAAGGGTAACAGGGACGGTGACCAACGGTGACAAATTACTACGTAACAACCCTAAATCCTAAACCCTAAACCATAAAACCTAAGCCCCAAATCCTAAAAGTTAAACCCTAAGCATTTTGTAACATTTTAAAAAGTGTTTTTTAACTTTTATATAAGTGTTTATTAAAACAATTACTAAGGTGTTATAAACCTGAAAATATGAAGCCTAAACCCCAAACCCTAAACCCTAAAAAGAAAAGCTTGAAACTTAAACCTCAAGAATTTTATAAAGTGCTATAAACCTTAAACCCTAAACCGTTATCCCAAAAGCCTAAACCATCAACACTTAACCCTAAAACCTAAACCCTAAAGCCCAAACCCTCAATCCTAAACCCTATATTTTAAACCCTAAACCCTAAGCATTTTATAACAACTTTAAAAATGTTTTGTAACTTTTATTTAAGTCTTATAAACCCTAAAGCCTAAAATCAAAACCATAAACCCCTAACCTTAAACCCTAAACCCTAAGTATTTTATAACATTTTAAAAAGTGTTTTGTAACTTTTACTTAAATTTTTATTAAAATAATTTACTAAAGTGTTATAATCCCTAATCCATAAACACTAGACTTAAAACCTTAAACCCTAAACCCTAAAACCCAAACCCTAAACCCTCAACATTTTATAGCATTTTAAAAATGGCTTTGTAACTTTTATTTAAGTGTTTATTAAAAGAATTTACTAAAGTGTTATAAACCATAAACCCTATCCCTATCCCTAAACCTTGAACACTAAACCCTATAGCGTAAACCCTATACACCAAGAATTTTATAACATTTTGAGAAGTGTTTTGTAATATTTATTTATTGTTTATTAAAAGCATTTACTAAAGTTTTATAAAATTTAAAACCTAAAACCTAAATCCTAAACCCCAAACCCTAAGAATTTTAAGAACCTTAAACAACTTACCCTAAACGCAAAACCCTAAATTCAAAACCCTAAACCCTAAATACTAAACCCCAAATAATAAACCTCAAACCCTTACCTCTAAACCATAAGCACTAAGAATTTTATAACATTTTAAAAAGTATTCTGTAACTTTGATTTCAGTGTTTTTTAAAAGCATTTACTCATGTTGTAAACCCGAAACCCTAAACTCTAAACCTGAAACCCCAAACCCTAAACCCTAAAGCGTAAACCCTAAATCCTAAGCATTTTATAAAATTTTGAAAACCATTTTGTAACATTTATGTAATTGTTTAATAAAATCATTTACTAAAGTGTTATAAACCCTAAACCTTAAACCTAAAACGCAAAATCAAAACCCTAAACCCTAAACCCTAAGCATTTTATAACAGTTTGAAAAGAGTTTTCCACCTTTAATTTAAGTCTTTATTAAAAGAATTTATTAACGTCTTATATACCCTAAACCCTAAATCCTAAAGGTAAAACCGTAAATACTTAAACCTAAGAATTTTATATCATTTTGAAAGTAATTTTGTAACTTTTATTTAAGCCTTGATTAAAAGCATTTACTAAAGCCTTATAAACTATAAACGTTGTGCTAAACCACCCTAAACCCTACACCGCAAACCCTAAACACTAAACTCTAAACCCTAATCATTTTATAACATTTAAAAAAAAATTAACTTTTATTACGATGTTTATTAGAATAATTTACTAAAGCATTATAAACCCTAAACACTAAACACTGAAATATAAACCCCAAACCTAAAGCCCTAAACCCGAAATCTTAAATCCTAAACTCTAAGCATTTTATAACATTTTAAAAAGTTTTTTTGTAACTTTTATTTAAGTGTTTATTAAAATCATTTACTCGACCCTTATAAACCCTAAACCCTAAGCATTTTATAACATTTTAAAAAATGTTTTTTAAATTTTATTTAGGTGTTTATTAAAATAATTTACTAAATCATTATAAACCCTAAATCCTAAAACATGAACCCTAAACCCCAAGCCCTAAATTCTAATCATTTTATAGCATTTTAAAAGTGTTTTGTAACTTTCATTAATTGTTTATTAAAAGCATTTTCTAAAGTGTTATAAAACCTAAACCCTAAAACATAAACCCAAAACCCAAAACCCTAAACCCTAAGTATTTTATAACATTTTGAATTTACTAAATTGTTATAAACCCTAAACCCTAAGAATTTGGTTACAATTTAGCAAGCGTTTTGTAACATTTTAAAACTCTGAACCCTAAACATTTTATAACATTT
>APFE030155163.1:0-11881 GCA_000404065.3 Pinus taeda
GGAGTCACAATATAATCCAGCCGACCTAACAATAATAATATAAAGCCACAAAAATAATAATAGAGGGATTCTATGGGGCCAGAAATAACAATATGTGGGTAATAGGGGCACAAGAATATAAATAAGGGGTATAACTACAATGGTAATGGGGTAATCACTAGTATTATAGGGACCCAACAATTTGTGAAGTCTTTTTACTTTTCTTATTATATTATACTTCTTCTTATTATTAGTGCATATGTGTGTGCTTCATCAAACTACTACCCAAAGAAAATAACAAGAACACAAAATTTGGCTCTCTGCCAAGCACAAACCCTCTCCACTCTTGAGAGGAAATCCATTTGTAACATTTCTCTTATTGAAGCTTCTTATTTGAACAAATACGAAACCCTAGACCCTTGACTAGGATATCCTCCAAGAATAAGTCAAACCCTTCCTTCTTTTGCACTGTCACTTCACTTCTTTCGGCACTTTGTCTTCTAAGTTAGGGAACCCTAGAATATAGGGGTTTTCTACTTCATTATAGATAGAGGCTTCTTCGCTTTTATTTGGATACCTTGTAGGCCTACGTATACATCTAAATGAGCATATTCATGTTGCTGCCTTAAATTGTTGTCAAGCCTTTCCTAAACCTTGCACGTGTGACTTTTTCTAGCCCTAGAAGCAATTCTATATTCTTCAATCTTGGTCCTTCTTCCTTCGTATATGAGGGCTTATCATTCACTTGTAGAGAGGGGGCTAGTAGACCTTGTTTTCCACCTAAAACAATAATATATGTTGACTTATTCTTTGATGTTGTTATGTTTGCAATCAACCCTACCTTGACCTTTCATGTGTGGCTGTAACTACTTCAGAAATGACCTGCATACCTTCAATGTCTTGTCTTCTTAACTTGCTCCCCTTATACCCCTCTTCCTTGCCTTCTATTCATCCTTTAAGCCTTCTTCTTTCTTGCAGATTTCAAAGAGAAGTGCTTGTTCCTTTTTAGGAGTGGATAAACTCTATAAATAGAGGTTTGTCCCTCCTCTTCAAGCCGACATGACTATCCTTAAGGTCGACTTACAATTTTACTCTATAATTCAATTTTACCCATCGTTTTGCTGCTTGTAGACTTTGTTGCTACTAGGAGAGGATTTCACCATGCTTGGAGGCGGTCCCATGACCTTGTATGATGACTTACATGATGTAACATGCCCTCAAAGGGTCTTATCATAATTACATTTTGACTTCGACTCTCTAGAAGAACTTCAAAATGTGTTTAACCTATTTTCAATGAGCAAGAAACTCATTTACTAATAATTAAAAAATATAATTTCTCTTTTCTTGAATAAGTAAAAATATCAAAATTACATTTGTGAAAACCTAGCCTAGTTACATTTCCTTCAACACTCCCTCTTAACTAGGCAGGTATTGATACAACATTACAAGGTGTTTGACAATATTCAATCTTTGAATAATTCACATAAGAGAAACTAGATTTACAATCCGTTTGTTATATCATCATATTCATCAGCATTGTCATAGTGTAAGGCCTTGACTAACAACTCCATCTCTTTTTGAGACCATGAGCTACGATGCTAGGGAGACCAATGATTTATAGACACCTTCATCACTGTCTCTCAAGGTACTTACCCACCCAGGTGTTCTCCGATTATGACCTTCTATGATCCATGTGCATATTGGTGGCCACCTGCCTATTCCACCTAGACCCGCACCATTGTTTCTTTTAGTTTCCTTATTTGTAGCACAATTTACTATTTTTGGCAGTTTTTCGGGTCCTAAAATTCGGAGCCATTTTGATGCCCTAAACAATGTTTTTTTGGAAAACCGGGACCAAATGTTGTATTTCTCTAATAGATATTTCTAACAAGGTATTTTGTAGGTCAAATGTAGATCGTATAACAAAGTTACGACCTCAAGAAGTTGATGTACACATTTACCCAAACGGGGCCCATAGTTTTGCGCTTCATCCCCTATGGTTAGGTTTTTTGATGTTTAGGTTTTTCCATTGTTTTTCAATAATAAATAGGTCTTTGGGCCTCATTGTAACATAGTTCAGAGGCAAGTAGCCACCACATCTCTTCTTAGAGATAAGCTACCATCGCCTGAGCTAGTCGTATTTCCATTCTATTTGTAAGCATATTTCAATATTTGATATTAATGAAATGAAGTGTTATTTCTACTGCATCTTTGTGTTTATGGTTGTGTTTGTTTTTAAATCCAGATCAGTGGTATCAGAGCGATCTTCTCTTTCTCTATTTTCTTTGCATGTCCCAACGATGTCGGGATATAAGGAGTTAGGGCTCAATCTAGTTGGACCTTTGCAAGATCAGTCTCGCAAACCCCGATGCCCATCCATCGGGGAAGAAAATAAAGATGAGGGGGCAGGAGATGCTATCAAAATATTGCTTGAGGAGGCCCTTAAGAAATAAAGGAATGTGATGGTGGATAAATTTTCCCATATCCTTCAACGGTTTCCAATCAGCGATGCATCCACATCCAACAACCACTCTGGGAGCTCCACTGCTTTTAAGGTACAAATAAACTTTGACATTCTCATATTTGAGGGCAAAATAGATGTAGACGCCTTAGATAAATGGTTAAATATGTTAGAAGGATATTTTTATGTTCATGATTTTTCCAATTGAGAAAAGATTACATTTTCTCTTCTCAAAGCTACCCCCCACGTCAAGGACTGGTGGGAAACCTACTGTGAGCATAAGGATGAAAGTACAACCTCATTGTTTTCAGCTGCACCCACTTGGAACTTGTTCCAAGATTCCATCAAGGAAAAGTACTACCCTATCAGGAGCTATGAGGATAAATACATAAAGTAGACAACGTTGTGGTAGGGAAGGGACCAAGATGTGCCAGAGTTTACCAAAGTTTTCCATACCCTTCGCACGAAGTTTGGTATCAAGGATTCTGAGAAACATTTGGTACTAAAGTACTGTAGCCACCTACATAGGTACATCTAGGTAAATATGGATCTCCTGGACATCTCCTTGCTTAGCACAAAATACCGATACGCTATTAAGATCGAATAGAACTTTAAATAGAAGAAGCGATACTTTGGATCTCCAAATCTGAAGCAAGGGAAAGGTGCCCCCAAACCACATAACAAAGGACAAAGCTAAGGTGGGGTGGCCTAGGAAAACCCGCCAAAGCCACAAGGAAATAACAACACCATGAAGTTGAAGAAGAACACGGGAAAGTGGTGTGAGTTCCATAAGAGCTCCACTCAAAACACAAGTGAGTGTCGTGTCAAGTAGTCACTAGTGGCCAAGCTAAAGGCTTCAGAATCAAATGCATATTTTGACTATAAGTTAGAACCTGATAAGGGGAATGACAAAGGGAATCAGATTATCAATGCAGATCCCAATGCCACCATTGCCACCGGGAAGATCTAGAAGGAGGAAATCAAAGATCCAGAGGAGGAGGAGCACCTCTTCCACCCCCAGATATGGGTAAACTATTCCTCGCTACAATCCATTATCGATAGCAGGAGCCAAAAGAACCTCATTTCAGCAAAGGTTGTGAAGCATTTGGGATTACCTACCACAACACACCCACAACTGTACACCATTGAGTGGCTTCACCAAGGATAGGATCTTCACATGAGCCAGAAGTGTCGCCTTCCATACAACATTAAGCCCTTCACAGATGACGTATTATGTGACGTTTCTCCCCTTGATGTTTGTGATGTATTATTAGGCCAACCATATTTATGGAAGCGACATGTTGTGTATGAGTCAAGGCCTCATACTGTTATTATTACTTTGGGAAATAAGTTATATAAGATACCAGAGGTAGCACCACCTATTGCCATCTCGATGGTTACTGCAAAACAATACAGTAATCTCATTTCTAAAATCGGGAATTTTTTTTCCTAATGATACACCCTCAGGGAAAGAAGAAGATGATGGCCACAACCTCCATATAGGGCCCCTCTGCATAACAATAACATATGGATAAGGTCATGGAGAAGTACGAGGACATCTTCACCTCCCCAACAGGGGTGCCTCTGCACTGTCAGTTCAAGCACTCCATCGATATGACCCTAGGTGCACTGTTTTCCAATGGATCAATCTATCTGCACTCCGTTCTAGAGAATGATAAAATCAAGAGGTAGATTCAGGAGCTACTATAGAAAGGTCACATCTGATTGAGTTCATCACCCTGTGGGAGCTTGATTATGTTGGTATAGAAGAAGGATGGGACTTGGAGACTATGTATTGACTATCGGGCACTGCACAAGATCACTATTTGGAATAGCTACCCAATCCCACAGATTGATGACCTTCTGGACCAACTCAAGGGGGGGAAATATTTTAGCGAGATTGACTTCAAGTTTGGATATCACCAGGTACCAATCGAACCCTCTGATGCATGAAATACTACCTTCAAAGCCAAGGAGGTCCTTTTTAGATGGTTGGTTATGCCTTTCGGGTTGACGAATGCTCCTGCAACCTTCATGAGGCTGATGGATGACATCTTGCGACCATCCACCAACTCATTTTTATTGGTATACTTGGAAAAAAATCTTGATCTTCAGTCATAGTTGGGAAGAGCACCTCCACCACATCCGACAGGTTCTCTAAACACTGTGGCAACACAAGTTATGTGCCAATTTGGAGAAATTCACTTTTGGCCTAACCCAAGTTTAGTATATGGGATACACTATTGATGAAAAAGGGGTGCATGTGGATCCAGCCAAGATCCGATTCATTCAGGATTGGCCAGCCCCAACCACTATAACAAAGCTCCGCAACTTTCTAGGTATTGCTAATTTCTACCGAAAGTTCATGTTAGGATTCTCTCATACCACTTGGCTTTTGAGTCAAGTCTCCAAGAGAGGAGCTAGAGCAAAATTATTTTGGTCTGAATCTCAACAGAAGGCATTCGTAGAGTTGAAACATCGCCTTTGTTCTACACCAGTGCTCACTTTACTAGACTTGCAACAAACATTTGAGATTGAGATAGATGCTTCTGACTATGCTATTGGGGTAGTCCTTACGCAACGGGGGCATCTAGTGGCATATCATAATGAGACACTTTCAAACATAGTCTGGAAGTATCCCAGTTATGAAAAATAGATGTATTCCATTGTGTAGGCTTGGCGACAATGGAAGCATTACATTTTGGGGAAGGAAACAATCTTCCACGCAGACAACCAACCCCTGCAATTCATATAGATGCAAGGAACTTGTAGAATGATTGCCATTAGAAGTGGTACACATACCTCCAACAATTCCATTTGAATAACAAGTATAAGAAGGGCAACACCAATAATGATGTAAACTATCTCAGTCGGCCACCAAGCATGGCATTAACCACTGTGCTCAACTTTTATGGGCAAGAGACTTCTGGTTTGCCACTTCTCTACAAAAGTGACCGAGAATTCGGCTACATATACTAGACGCTCTTGGAGGGTTAGCAAGTTCCAGATTTTCAACTCCAGGATGCCTTGTTGTGCCACTTGGGACACTTTTGTGTTCCTTCAAGTGAGCATACCGAGTTGATTTCAAAAGCACACTAGACTCAAGTCACTAGGCATTTCGGGTTTGAGAAAATGGTGGTTGTACTGCAACATAATTTCTATTGGTCGAACCTTCGACAAGATGTTAGGAAGTACATCAGATCCTGCATTGCCAGCACCATTGCCAAACTGACCATTAAGAATAAAGGCCTCTATACTCTAATGCCTACCCCTAGTCGACCTTGGGAATCCATCTCCTTCGATTACATGTTGAGCCTTCCTTATACTAAGCATGGCAAAGAGTGTGTTCTTGTGGTCATCGATAGATTCTCGAAGATGGCCATTATGCTAGCCTACAAGAAGAATAGCATAGCAGAAGCCATTGCTAACCTCTTCTTTGAACGAGTGTGGGTACACATTAGGATTGTTGGCATTATGATACAGGTGTTGTCCTTGATGGAAACTCACATAGATGATAGTTCATAGTGCAAGAGGTTAACAATAAAGGATTACAGATCAGACTCCAAAGGTTGAAGAAAGAGAGGTATACGCAGGTTCACTTTGTCAAAGTGGCATATACACTTGGGCACACACAACAAAAAGAGCTTATACGTATACACACACTCCCACGGGAGGAAAATACCGTACATGTTGGAAAACTAAGGTTTTGGTCCGAGGTATTTAGTCCAAGGTATATTGGTCCAAGGGATTTGGTCTTAGGTATTTGATTTGAGGTATTGACCCTAGGTAATTGGTCCAAGGTATTGGTCCTAAGTGGTTTTGGTATAAGGTATTGACAAAGTGCCTAAATCTATATAAGGAGGATAAGATCATTAGGCCAAGGTGTGTAAGTAATGAATAGCTGATGACGAGTGAGATCGAAACAAAATATGTATGTTATGGGTTTCTGATGCTTTTCTTGATCTGAACTAAGGATGAACCTTAGCAGTTGATGAGGAACGAGATCTAATGTTGGATCAGGATCATGAATGAATTATTATATGGTTCGATCATGGATAGTCTAGATATGAATGCTAATGTTTGATTTACACTGTAAATGTTATGGCTGATGTCTGGAATAGTTGTGATGTTTTAAGTTGGCATTTGTGGATCTATAAGTTGGTTCGCTTTAGTAAAAGTGTGTATACATGCTGGTTTGGCTCATTAAAGTAGCCTATACATTATGAAATTATGACATTTAAAGTTGTAGTTGGTTTTAGTTGTTATTGCAAACTTCTAGGTTATGCTCTATGTTCTCGTGACTATATTCTGGTGACAATGTTTTGAATGTTCAGATTGATTGATTGTGATTTGCGTTAGTGATGATGGGTTGTCAGTGATTGGTTGTATGGAAGTGGTGATTATTTTTTAGCTTCAATGTTGCTGCTGGGTCCAGTATGAAAATTGGATGAAACAAGGCCTTCAAATTATGGTGCTGTATTCCAGGAGTATCCAGTTTGAAAATTTATGAAACGTGGCCCTTGGAGGAAGAATTGAAGCTCGTATCTTTCTATAGTCCAGGGCCTACGTACTGGTAAACATATCGGCCAGTACAAAAGCCAAGGGGTTGGACCTCCCTTCTAGTAGTAGCTAGAAAATGAGTGAAGGTTGGAACTTTCTATAGGTCAGCACCTACGTACTAGTAAACAGATTAGCTAGTACAAGAGCTAGGGGGTTGTAGCTCCCTTCCAGTAGAAGCTGGAGAATAGGAGACGGTTGTAGCCTTCTGCAGGTGGGTGCCTGCGTACTAGTATGAGTATGCACCAGTACAAGATTGTAAACATGTTTTTCTTATATTAAAAGAAGACAACAGTAGGTGGTTTTTGTCCCACATTGGGTTTCCACCTTAAATCTTGGTGTTCATGTGTGTTTCTTATGTGTGATGGTTTGTTCTGTTATTACTACACATGGTTACTATTTATATGGTTAATGAAGTATTGATGCAGTAATTAAAGATCAACATAGGATGAATTAACTGAATCATAAGTTTGTTTCATATACGTTGGTTGCCTTAAATACAGTTGTGCGTACATGCCAGTTACCTTCATTTAAGTAGCTTATATAAATCAAAGTATGAAAAGAAAAAGTTATTGATTTGACTAATATTGATTCACCCCGCCCCCACCCTCTTAGTATTATTTCCAACAATTGGTGTCAAAGCAGGTCCTTTAGAAGAAGCTTGATTGCTTGAAGGGAGATTTTTCAAAATGAATAATCATGAAGGCATGGGATCCATCAGACCACCAATATTCAATGGGAACAACTTGGTATATTGGAAAACACGAACTAGAGTGTATTTTCAATCACTTGGAACCAATGTTTGGGAAATTGTGGAGAAAGGATACCAATATCCAACAGTAACCCCCACAAATCCAGCAGAAAGGAAAACATTTGAAATCAATGCCAAAGATGTCAATGCCTTATTGGGAAGTCTATCAGAATCAAAATTTGTCAAAGTCATGTAGCTCAACACAACTAAGGAAATATGGGACAAAATCATTTAGAGCTACAAAGGTGACTCCCAGGTAAAATGTTCTAAACTATAAACTCTCAGAATCCAGTATGAAACTCTCAGGATGCATAGT
Source organism: Pinus taeda (assembly GCA_000404065.3). Classification (NCBI taxonomy): domain Eukaryota; kingdom Viridiplantae; phylum Streptophyta; class Pinopsida; order Pinales; family Pinaceae; genus Pinus; species Pinus taeda. The sequence goes on from APFE030155163.1 coordinate 8,065, forward strand.
GATGAAAGCATTTCTAGTTATTTCTTGTGAGTAGATGGGATTGTAAATAATATGAGAAATTTGGGCGAAGAAATAAAGGAAGCCACTTTAGTTGAGAAAATTTTGAGATCTTTGTCTTCTAAATTTGAGTCAAAAGTGTCTATCATAAAAGAAAAATAAGATCTACAAACTATTACTATGACTCAACTCCATGGAATCCTAACTGCCTTTGAAATGAAAAAAGGAGGTCCATCAGATATGAGAGAAGTCGCTTTTAAAGCATCAGCAAAGGGAAAAGGAAAGGAAGAGCACAATGAATCGGGACACATTTCAAAAGTAGAAGAAGATGTACACTTTGTCAAGAAGCTTCAACGAGGTTCCAAAAGATTTAGAGGTAAGCTACCATTCAAATGCTTTGCTTGTGGTAGAGTTGGTCTTTATGCTACTAGATGCCCTCATGTCAAAGGAAAAATGTTTGTAGAAGGTAATAGAAGTTATTATACTCATGGTGATAGTGATTTCCTGTCTAATAGTGATGAAGATGATGAATAAATCAAACTACTCATGGCGTATGAAAATGATGCCTTAGAAAAGGAAGATTTCCTTAAAGAAATCAGTCAACTCAAAATTAGTTTGGCAGAAAAGGACAAAATCTTAAATGCAATGACACATCAACTCACTAAAAAAGACAAACACAATGAAGTGTTATAATGTGAAGTAGTAAGTTTAAGAAAATAACTTGAAAAGACAAAGACTTTGAATATTAGATTTTCTAAAGGATCTGAAATGTTAGATGAAATCATCGAAGTTCAGCGTTTGCCTATTATAAAGACTGGTCTTGGTTTTCATGAAGGTGAATCTAGCTCACAAGATGAGGCAAGGAACTCCAATTAAAAATCTGAAATTGTCAACAAGGAGATAAAAGGTCAACCCATCAGCAACGAAGAAAAGAAAATCTTCAAAGAAAATCTTTTACTCCTCACTGTGTAAGTGATAGCCAGTTATTTCCTTCAATGAATAATGTTGAATGTTTTAGATGTCATAATTTTTTACAGATTGCAGCTAGATGAAAACGTAGAATGGTTCAAGACCATCACATAGAAAGATCATCAGTTTCCAGGTACTTCAAGGGATATTGTTTTGCTTGCAATATGTTTGGTCACAAAGCTATTGATTGTGATAAAAAGAATATGAAACATGTAAGATGTTATGCGTGTAACAAGTTTGGACATAAAGCAAAGAAATGTAGGAGAAAAGTTTGGCCACCACACCAAAAGGAGCAAACATCATCACAATCCAAGAAGAAGGAATTGTTGTCAGAAAGATATGGCATAACTCAGTTTACAGACACAACAGACCTAGGGGAAGTTGAAAGTGTAAAACTTCAGTATTCCAATTCTCATTGTTACCAGGAATAGTGTCCACTCGGATGCTACTATTCCCACTAAGATGGGTGGCTATCTTAGAAACAAGCAAGTAAAGTCTACTATTGTTTTCTTTTATGAAAATAGACAAGAGGAAGACCAATAAGACTGACCCTAGTCTTGCGCTTTATTTCCTCTTCTTCTTGATAGAGCTTCGCCGCTTCTTCTCCGTATGTCCAGCTTCAAAAAGAACGTATCGAATCACAACAACATACTACTATCGAAGAAACAAGGATCTATGTTCATAAATAACACAGGACCAGATGTGTGTTAACCATATAAATGCATATATAAACAAGTACACAAGAATATGGAAGAAAACAAGAATAGCGTTATTAAGATGAAAAGTAGCAAGAGGATTACAACCATATGTTCTGACCCAGCATCATCCTCCAGCTAGGAAGCCCTTCTTCACCTCAAGCAAAGCTTAGATCACCAAACACTATGAATGTACACCTGAAAACCAACAACACTTCTCTATAAGATACAAAATTCCAGCCTCTGGATCTCTATGATGAGGGATCCATATATAAATGATTACAGAGAGGTGAGTCATCTTCTAGGATCTTGATTAGTGTCCTCTCTCTGATAGTTCCTACTTCCACTTGGAGAATGATGATCTCTTACTCATCCCTGGCCGAGAGCAGAGAGGCAAGTGTCAAAGGGGAAGCTTCTGGAAGATTCCATGATCTTTCACCTTGCATTTTTGTCCCTGCCATTTTTCCATTCCCAACCATCGCACCCTACAGAGGAGAAAATTAGTATGCGTCACACCTTGTACACTGGGAAGGTGATATGCATCGCACCCTCTGCATTGAGCTTTCAGTATGGTTCAGTTTTGACCATTTATGAGCAGTTTGTAGTGGAGAACTTCTGGGAGATGATGTAATCAGCTGACCTTGTTCCTTGAGGCAGTGAAGCAACACTTTTAGGGACTTAAGAGCCCTCAGTTTATGGACATTTATGATTCGGGTTGAAGTGCCCAAAAATTTCTATAACAGTTTCCCCCTAAAGCATGAGGTCGTTAATCTTTTTGATGTCGGGTGAAATGCTTTACTATGAGGAACTGAAGTTTTTCCGAGCTGGGAGGCGACCTGTAATAAGATACAATACCATACATTATTCTGACAACATTTTTTCATGATTTAGCTGAGGCGTGGATTCCCATGCTCAGCTTTATAAATTCATTTTCATGTACATAGGACAGACAACCGTCTGCGTGACAGACTGATGATATGGACACATCATCCTTTGATTTGGATGATCATCTGTTCGGCAATGATGTACACTTGATGTTTTTACATTCCTGAATATATCGCAGCCTGGATGGATAAAACTAGATCCGGGTTCTTCAAAACTCATTCAATCTTCACTCGGAGTACAAGTCGATCCATGTGAAAAATGTTCTGGAGTCGAACACAGAAAGACATCACCTGATTACCAGCCAATGATGTAAGCTGTTAATAGGCATGAGAGGAATCACCAATAATGACAATGACCCTCAAGGTACTACAGTACAATTTACGTGGTGTGAAAAGGGACTTGGCATCGAACACCACGTAAATCTCTCGGTCGAAGGCCATTGATGTAAACCTGTCGCTGACAGTAAGAAACTTGCCATTGAGGCATGCAAGCTTCAAAGTATTGAAAGGGTTGTTCCTAAGTCAACTTCTTGGATAATGAGTTGATGTTGACAAGAAGCGACCCATCACAGGAGGGCCTTAATGAATCCCACATCAACGACATGGAACAAAGCAAATGATTTTGGAGGTGAAAACAAACTGACGATACAGGGTTTAGGGTGGTAGTCATGAAGGAATGAAGCATGAATGTATTGCATTGGGTGAGACACATGTGAATTGTCTGAATGACTTCTCTTGAACATATCAGTGACACTGACAATGGATTGATAGCATTAACTCCAAATATGGATGGTGTGATGGACTAATGGTGATGACCAGTGAATGGAACAACCCAACCCGGCATGGATGCGGAAGGAAAGTGTCATGTTCAAGAGCAACTTGCTACCAATAAAGTTTCTTCTTGTTTTCTTCCCAATTTTCCCCAGTCATTGCTGACCAGTACCTCTTTATTTTTGTCAAGCTTGAGGAGGATAACATATGCTTGTTCTATAATCCGCCCTTCGGGCGAACCTATTGCTATATTTTAGCGAGCCTAGCGACAGTGAAACTCGTTCTCGTCCTGTTGGATGAGTTTGTCGCTATTTAGTTTTAGCGAGTTTAACGACAAAGATAACTCGATCTCTTTAAATTTTAGAGAGTCTGAAAGAAACGAAAAGAAGAATCCGAAGGTTCTTTTTCGTTGTATAATCCCTCAAGTCCAAAAAAGCGTAAAATAATACAAAAGGGATGAATTTTCGATAGTTTTAACGAGCCGAACAAGACAAGCGCTCG
>APFE030155168.1:9628-43997 GCA_000404065.3 Pinus taeda
AACGAAAGGTACCAAGTGGTAGCTCGAGGAGGACTGTAAAATATAGATTCACTTTCTCTGAGATCGAGAGAAATTATATCGTCTTCAAGAGATGAAGCGCGATCCGGCTCTAGGGTAATATCTTCAATAAAAATCAAACCAGAGGGGAGATCTTCAGTAATGACTCTCTCTACTTTGGGTGAACTGGGTCCACTAGAAGATGGAGTAACAGGTTCGGATATTTGAGGATCTTCACTTATAGCACTGGTAGATGCAACTCTACTAGTAAGTTCAGAAACCTCAATTGCTTCAGGATCGGACTCTTCTTCAGGTGAAAGCAATCTAGTGCCACCAGGAGAAACAAGAAGTTTTAATCCTTCGTAACGAGGCCGAATTTCTCCGGGAGGTTCACCACGTAATCTACGGGCTTTCCTCAATAGATCGGCCACAGAAATAACTTCAGGAGACTCGCCCCGAAGTCTACGGGAGCGTCTCGGTGGTTCAGCCACAGCTAAAGATTTTTAACTACTACACACGAAATCAAAGTAAAATCTCAAGGGAAACACCTAAGGTCACTAAAGAACCAAACAATTTTGAAACACACGCTTAAAAATCTAAGGCGTCAAACCAATCACAAACAGTAACTTCCGGACCAAAAACACTAGTTGGTGATGAAATCCAACCTCGTAGGATTCAGTACAGAAAGAGCGGGTGGAACAGTTACCCCGGCAACCTGCTTAATGAATAGACTGGACCAAGTTCCTCCACTTTAACCGTCTCGAGTGAAGTGAACCCCCCAGAAAATCAAGTGAGTCTAGCCGACGTCTGCTCCAGGTACAGTGGGATCTTCCCACCACCGTCACCTTGGGTAGAATCCTAGGATTATGGCCACTAAGGTTACCAACAGCAAAAAATATATCTGGGGGAACAGTCTACACTCCGACAGCACGCAAGGGCAGAGTAACAAGCTCAATCCCCTTACCGGCTCCTTGACAATGGTCAAACCAAGGTTTACCGATAAGTGATCCCCTGGCTCCTCTAAAAGAGGTTATACCGTTGTTGTTATACATGCGTGTCTGGCGTCATTCCCAATGAGAGAGGATTGATCCCCTCACTGGTTCGGACACGAGCTCGTGCTTCTCCTTTAAGAGGATCTTTCCCAGAATACAAATGTAACAGCTGGATTTATTCTATCACAAGATAAGCTACTTGTTTTGTTTAATAGTCTTGGAGAGTTAATTACTCACCTACTCCAAGACACTAGCCTAATCTATGTTGGTGCTTCAGAGCCCTAGAAAATAAAAATTTCTATGTTGATTTTAAATTAAGCGTTGATTTTAATGGTTGTTCTTTAGGACAAAGGTGATGGAGATGAAACTTGATGATATGTAGACTCGACTTCAATTCTCTAAAAGATGCACCTAAGATGATTCGATAACTTTTCTTTTCGATGAATGTTCTAATTAAGAGAGTTGAGAGAATGCAATCTTTTTAATAAACACAACTTTCTCAAAAGACAATCAAAGAAACAATTTTCTTTTTCTTTCAAAACACACAAAACAAGACCACTCTCTACTTTACGAAAAAATTCTTTTCTCTTTCAAAGATATCAAATGTTACTCTAAAGCAAATATCGCAAAGGAGATCGTTGATATTTTCCTATTTAACAAAAAGCATGTAAAACTAATCTAATCAAAGCAATTTCAAGATCTAAGCAAATCTATGAAAAATCACTCAAAAGCGAAACAAAGGAAATGTATCTAACTTTTACACTAAGAGCTTAATCTAAGAAGCAAAAGCTTACTAGGATGTTTCTTGGGATGTTTTACTTGGCAATGATCGATCCAAGGACTAGTCTATGCAGAATCACAAACTAATCAAAACAAAAACTCAATCTCTTTTTGTTCTTTTTGTAAAATGAAATTCACAACTTTAAATGAACAAGCTTATTGAAATTTTGCAAAGAGGCAACACAACGGTAGGTCGCTCACGAGGGTAGATTTTGCGACTGGTCCGACTCCTAAGAAGACTGACAAAACCAGAGATATCTAAGGCTTTGCGACTTCTAAACCCAAAGTCACTACAGGACCAATATAAAAACCAAACCCTAAGGCTAAAATCTCAAGGAAATTCACTAAAACTTTCGACACTAATGGAAAAAGTATAGGTGAAGATTTTTGACAGTCAACCAGTGGATCTGGGCAGAAAAATCTAAGGAAAACAAATTCAAAAGGGAGAAACTAATAAAAAAGGGAAATTTTCTAAACTTTACCAGGGTACGCAGGCAACCTGTTTAACCAGGTGCGTGCACGCTCTGTGTACACAGATACAGTGCGCACAAGTACGCACTGTGTCCAACTCAGAGGGTGCGTACTTCGGTAAAACAAAGAAAAACTAAGTTTTAATTTAACCCTAAGCTAAGCCACCCAAAAACACAGTCAAGCAACCAAAAAGCAAAAGAAACAAGACTCTTTTCAGATCAAAGTAACAATCAAAGGAAAAATCAAAACCATCAATGGATTCCCCAGTGGAGTCGCCAATTTGTCATGCGGAAAGAGTTATATTTGCGGACAAATCTAACCTCCCTAGGAGTCTAAGACTCTCTAGTGACAAACAAACCAAACAAGAGCAATCCTTCTCTAAACACACGTTATTCTATGAGAATTCAAATGTTTTCGATCTTACCTTAGGTCCAACGCTTGTTGTAGCAGTCCAGCCTTGCTGATCCAGATGAGCTCTCCTTCACTTTAAGACCTGCATACACTAACAAAGCAAACGATTACATAACACCTGAATATTCATCATAAAACAAAGCATATTCATCACATAGACCAAGGATTACATGAAATAATTCATTAACAACAAATCATTGAGAAGAATGGACTTATTTGTATTAAGGAAACAAAAAAGGAACCATTACAACCTGAGCCTTGGTGTTGTGCAAGCTCCTCCCAGGGTCCAACAAGAGATTTCCTCTACTTTGACCAAGCTCACCCACTCCCAATATGGCAACAAGAAAGGATAGTGATCTCTCCTCACAAGTCAACAATGGAAGTCCTAATTCCAGCAGCATTTACCCTTTGGAATGTTCAGCTTTCAACCTCCCCTCCTCTGGCCCAATGCCTATATTTATAGTATCTAGAGAAAGTTATTCAGTTCCAACATCAATGGGATACTCCCTCTTTTGGATGGGGTAGCTCCTCTCTTGATGGGATAAGTTCCTCTATCATAGGGGTGCATGAACCATCTGGAGGCGCTCAATACACATCAAACACTCTTCTAGAAGGCTCTAGAAGTGACCACAAGTAAATTTTTAGAGATGAAACTCGCACCTTTTGACCTTTACAGGGGTACGCACCCAACCTTTAGCTTACAGAGCATATAAATATGCAGGCACAGTGTGTTAGGAGTGCGTACACGCAGGCAAGGTAGAGAGAACCTGCGTACCCAGAGATAAACATGTTTTAAAGTGAGTTTCTCTCTTTTTGAAGTTTGACATGAAGAGCAAAGGTTTGAGGCTTGACAAGGAGGACAACATGGCTATTTAACTGCAGATAACCATGGTGACAAATTTCAGTGTAACATGGACGTAGATTTTGTGGGTCAAGTAAATATTTTTTTGGTCATTTATCTTGATGACATAACTATTTTTTCTAAATTTGATCAGAAACTTCTAAAGCACTTGATGAAGGTTTTTGATAGGTGTAGAAAATTTGAAATATCATTGAATCCTAAAAAGTCTCTGCTTGCTATCAAAGAAGGAAAACTGTTGGACCATATAATTTCAAAAAAAAGAGTGGTGATTGATCCCAAGCGTGTGTCTGTGTTATGGGAATAAGTACCCTAGGGCTTTCTAAATCTTCCCACAGTCAATCTAGACTTGTCATTGCTTCTAAAATTGCTTCCTCACATGGTAAAACTGTATCTAAGCAATCCAGAGTAGAAGTAGAGTCAAGGGTCCAAGCTAGAGCCACGTCACCATCTAACTCCTCTGAAAATGGAGTGGGATAATTGTCTATAGAGCCAATGATAGATTGATAGCTAAGTTCTTCTTCAGACATGGGAAATGTCATTCCACCAACCTGCCCTCCATCTAATGTGGTCGTAGATGAAGGTAAGGTCTAAGGGTATGAAATCCCCTTGGAGGATGAAATTGAATCGATTCTAGCTGTAGGAGGGGTAAGGTTAAATATGCCCATCAAGGAAGAGTACATTCCAACTCCTAAATTCTTAATAGGTTAACGAGGATTATCCACCAATGGAACAGTAGAATATGAAGTTGCACGGGAGTAACCTGGAGAATAATCTAACTGAGGAAAACAAAGCATGCAGAATAAAGATGAAACTATGGCATGCATCTTGTAAATCCAATACCTTCCTAAGAGGAAGTTGTAATCCAGGTTGGCATCAATGATTTCTACCTCAATATTAACGACCTTTCCTCCAACACATATAGGAAAGGACGGGATAATTTTGTGTGGCCTATGAGAATGTCCATCAAATGTTGTTAAGAGAGTCAGTGAAGGAGAAAATGAAGGTGATCCAATGGCCGTCCAACATGACATAGAAATTATGCATGTGGAAGCTCCATCATCTATAACTATCTGAAAAATACTGGTTTTTCAGTAAGTGGACTTTATCTGGAAAGCCATATGGTGAGGAAGTCGCTTTTTGACATTCAGCATATCGAAAGTGAGCACTAAAGAATTTTTTGGATCCACTGCCCTGATCGTCGAAAGCAAAGAACTTTTCTAAGCAGGAAACCACTGGAGTACCTCCAATGCAAACATATCACAAGGACTTTGAGCCAGATCTTCTATAATCAAGTAGTTCTTGGCTACCCTATCATTAGGGTTAATAGTCGAGTGCTTTGCGGAACCTTTCGGTATCCGAGGTGTAGACTCAACAAAGGGTTGTTCAATATGAATTAGGTCTGTGGTTTTGGGAACAAATTTGGCCTTAGATCTTTGCATTTCACCATAATCATGTGCTCATGTGGCGACGTTGACATGAGAGTTCATCATATAAACATTTGAGGAACTTTCCCCTTCCTCTTTAGCCCCTGCGTCACACCAGCAAGTAATTGCTGCCCTTGGGGAAAAGGGTTAGTCAAGATAGCTTGGGAGATAGAGGACCCTTGCTGCGCTAACAAGCGCTGAGCATATTAAATCTGAGGGTAGAGGTGATTCAAATGATCTCCATTGCATAACTTGCATGGAAATTTAACCTTGTTCTTAGACTCTTTTCTACCCTCACCGGTTGCCGGGCTTCTTCCCATTACCCTTCCCAACCTGGTTCTGCTTCTTACCTCATCCCTTCTTCCCATCGAATTGTTGATTTCCTTTGGAGTTAGAAGCCTAGACAATGTTTATGGTGGTAGGTTGGGAGGGCAAAAGTGTAGATGGTGTTGCATGGTTAGAAGAAGCAGTTTGTAGAGACAACTGCTGCAATTGGTTCAAAAGGTTCACCGTATTTGCGTCAATTGATCCAACTATACCATCGGCGTGAGGGCTTGGCTTCAGTTTGGATAAATCAACCTTGGATCTAGGAGCGTAAGGTAGGATTTTCTGAAGAGTCTCAGACTGAGAATATATCAGTTCTAATTGTTGGGATCGAAAAATAGCCTGCTCTTCTGAATAAACACCAGAAAGAGAAACATGCTTTAAGATATCTGGTTGTAATGATTTGAGAAACCATTCGAGATGGATCTTTGGCGGAATTTCAGCTTTGATAAGCTTTTTCTCCTTCTCCATTCCTGTATATGATTTGAAATGTGAGTTGTCGTGTCTTGATGAAAATTGGCTAGAAGCTCAGTTCCAGCTTCATAGCAGATAGGCAACTAAAAATGGTTTAAGAAAATATTAGCCAAATTAGGAAAGGAAGTATAGGTTCCCCCTGGCAACTCTATATAGCATTTGGCCGCATTCCTAGTTAAGGTGCACTAAATTAACCTCAACCTAATCAAATCATCTATCAAGAAGTTGGATGAGCACCATAAGTGGAAAGTGGTCACATGGTCTCTCGATCTTCACCACTCTTCCCTTTGAACTTTGGAATATATAATGGAGGTTTAGTTGGGACCAAAGGCCAAGATGGATTGTACCTAATTAGATCATTCATCAATTTAGTCAAATATGGCAAATTAAGTGTGGCCAGAAAAGGAAGTCGTGGAGGACCTTGGGAATTCCATCCAGAATGGGCGGGGTACCCGAAGGTCTAAATAGAATGACATAGATTTTGAAAGGCACTAGGTTGCCTAAAGTAACTCGTAGAGCCTACTGAACCAAAGGGTGATCATTGTGGTCCAGCAAAATTCAAAGTTTGACCAACTCCTGCCAAAAATCCTTCATAACCAGTAAAGTTACCCCCTAACGAAGTATTGAAAGGAGCTCACTGTTGGACAACAAATCCCTTGTGTAACGGTTTTGGGGCTTAAAGCCAACAATTTTGGGTATTGATATTGTAAACGTTCCATGAACTGTGCAGAGCAAAAATTTTAATGGGTCAAGTCAAAGGGTTGTCTACCAGAAAATAATGTAAGATAATAGAAATTGAGTCAGCCTGCCCATGGTCTGCGGACCATGGGAATGTATAAATAGAGTGAGGATCTAAGGGTTGAAGGTAGTATTGATTTTGATCTTGAGTATTATGGGTTTGTGAATGCAATATTTTCTCTGAGTCTGTAAGTCTGAGTTAGGTTGTAATAAGAGAAAGAGGCTCTGCAGCTGTGTGCACGGAGGCCTGGTAGAGTCTGCAGCTATGTGCACGGACCCCTAGAGCTGAGTGCGCAGGGAAAAATTAGATTGTAATGAACAAGAGATTAATATAAGATAAGTGTTTCTAAATTATTGTGTGTCTCATCGCCAATCTGTATGGTTGTTCTATATTCTAGTTTATGCATTAGTTATGGTTTATGATTATGTGCTTGTCTGTTTATGTTACTTGATAATTGAAAGTATTATGCCTTCATAGTTAATTCAAGATCTATAATAATATTAAGCACCGACAAGATAAAGAACAATTGCACTCATCCTTCAAGCTATGCAAATATAGCCAATCGGATAAACGTCTGCGTAGAAGTAGTATTGTGTGTAGGCTTGGATCGTACACCTTCTAGACCATATATAGACATCCCTAAGGTGCAGAAACCTGGTTCCAGCACCCTCCCATACTACCTCAGGTGAGACTTTAGTCCATGCTCCGCGGATTGTTTCCGAAAGGGCTGGTAGTGCGGGATTTGTTTGGCTAAACATTTCTGAACTTGGTTCAAGCCCTAATAAGCCAAAAAATGGTTTCGTTGCCAGGACTGGGATCTACCTAAGCTATGTCTGATGTCAGAACACTAGAACCCTATGAAGAAAGAGATTGAAGATTGGTTGGATGAGAAACTTCACGAGTTCATGGTACAAGAAAACAAAACTTTGTAGATATCGAAGAAGAGGTGGTTGGACCACTACATATATACGAAGGTCCATGAAATCTTCTTCGCAACCTTCTCGTCATAACTATATGGTTGGATTGCGAGGTTAGCTGACAACTAGGTAAAGTGAAAACTTGATCAACTGATAGTGTGGACTCCAGATTTGGTGCGCAGGCTAGAGGCACCTAAAGATAATATCTCGCAGGCCGTATATCACTGTTTGGATCGGATAATAGGAGGGTTTATCATTGAGTTCGTGATAGACACAACCGTAGCTATAGCAAAGCTGAGCAACATTTTCTCAAGGGACCGCGAGGTAGGTAAATCAAATCTTTGAATACCTAGATTAAGATGGTGTTATGTGAAAAATGGGTGATGCAAATACATTAATGAGTGGAACGACGTAGAGTAGAAAGGTCTACAAGGGTATCGAAGGGTTAGGAAATAGTCCTTTAATTTCACCTTCGCGAGTAGGTGAGGAAAAGTGTGATTGAGTTTCTCCAAGGAGTGCAGTCAGTTTGATAAGGCAGTGCATTCCACTATTGTCACCTCCACTTACGCCTTCCCCCAATTCACCTTCGCCTCCTCCATCTTCAACCACCCCACCTCGACCCAACCCACTATTTAGCATGGTGAGTGTGATCAAATTTCCTGTATTTAAAGGAGTAGGGAGAGAAGATCCAGATTAGTTTTGGTTTGTAGTAAGAGAAGTGTGGGAAGTGCATGGAGTTACAGATGATAACATTAAGAAAGCCACCTTGGTAAGTGCACTACAGGATTGCGTGCTGACTTGGTATATCAAGCACTCGAATGATCATTTGAATGCTAGAATAGCAGAAATCCAGATTGCATACAGAGAATTTTGCCAGCCGAAATTAGAGACGCAGTCAATCATCAAATTCGAGGAGAACACGATGCTTCTAGGTGAAACCCCCTAGGACCTAGATCAAAGACTGAAGAGCACAATTCGAGAGGCTAACATGACGCTGACAGATGCATAGCACCACGTGTGGTTTGTGGCATATTTGACACCACATCTAAGGACAACGCTATTATAGTAGAAACTTTCAACCTAGGCAGAAGCATTGGAAATAGCGATGAGGTTGCATGAAACTTTGATACAGGATCCTGGGTTGGGAGTCCAACAGATCCATGTGCAACTACAAAACCTATGCTTGGAGATGCAAATTTTGAAATAGGATAGGGCACCTTGACCAAAAGTGCGTGAAGAAGTATGGTGCATAAAATATAAAGGCCAGGGCCACGATAAGGATCATTCTCCAATATGTGCGAACTATTTGTCGGGGGGGGGGACCAATGCCATTGAGACCAGAGGCATAGGTAGCGCCAAGTGGGTGCCCATGCTCTAGTGTGCGATCTGTTAGGTGGGAGGAAAGCACACAACAGACAACTGCCATTTGTTGTAGAAGTTTACACAGACCCCCCAGTAGCTATTTTGCAATTTTTGTAGGTCAGTGGGCCGCGATGAATGAAACTGTTGGAGTTATGAATTGTTGATGGATTGAGCACCTACCTACAGGATGCAGACTGAGGCACAAGGACAAGATCTAGCCGCAACAATAGCACGCGGTGGGTTCCTAGGATGACGACGAGGACGAGGAGGAATGGGACCTGGACGAAGCCATGGACAGTTAATCTGCTAGAATTGTGGAGGACTTGGGCACTACGCACATGACTGTACGAACCCAACCAGAATATTTTGTCCATACTATGAGAATTTTGATCATGAGATGGTAGACTGTCCAACATTGATTGCTCAGATACATGAGAAAGGGGTACTATAGCCTACTCTGACCTAGAACACCCAAATGATGAGGGTTGAGCCTCACGAAGAAGACCCTAGCGTAAACATGCTACTCAAAAATAGCACGACTACAGGGAAAGATAAGGGGAATTATCTCGAAGAAGACTCGTGGGTTCGCGAGGCTCCTATAATGCAACCTATGTCTGAGTTGGAAACGATTAAGGAAGCTAAGAAGAGCTTCATGGAGGCCTTTACTTCAGGTAGTAAGGATCAACCTGAGCTGAGAATGGATTTGTCTATGCTTACTACCTTTTTAGAAACATGTATGAAGCTGCTATATGACAATAAGGTAGTTAAGGGATTACAAGCGCTGATCACTAGGTGCACAAGGGCAGGTGAGCCACACGTGGTCCAGAAACATGGAAAGCATGCTTTGCGCATTAGGTGGGAAATGCGATTGATAGTGAAAATTCGTGAGTATGAGATGGATCAGGTCATCCTAGACTTGGGGTCCGATGCGAATGTGTTATCAAAATAGACATGGAAATGCATGGGCAGGCCTGTGTTGTAGTGATCTCCTATTCAATTATGGATGGCAAACCAAAAAAAGATCTTACCCATGGGAAGGTTGCAAGTGGTGACAGTGGACATTGAAGGCGTAAGTACGTAGATGGACTTTGAGGTAATAGAAATTGTTGACGACAGTGATCCATACCCCGCGTTGCTGGGAAAAGACTTGGCCATAGACATGAATGGGGTCATCAGCTTAAAAAGACAAAAGATGATATTCGAGAAAAAGTCGCTCCATGTAATAGTTCCACCAGACCCAGCCGAAGGAGTTTGCTACACTAAACCTGTGCACGATGACAACAGTGGCGATGAACTAGACTGCATCTACCAGATAACGGTGCAAGACCAGGATTGAGTGAGTCTGATAGCAAATGGAAGAATCTCATGGGAGCAGGAGAATTCCTGCACGTCAAATTCAGATAGAGAAATAGAGCGATGGCAGAATAGATTGCATGAAGTAACAACACTAATTTTTAATATGATGATTAGGTCACTACGACACTTGACGACCGAAGCAAGGAAACTGCTAGCAGATGATGGCACAACAAATGGGAAAGAATTTGTAGACCAATGTGGAACTACAATAACGGAGTAGAAGTGACACAGTGTAGAAAAAGGGGTGTTTTGTGCAAAAACTATATGAGGATGGAGTACACCTTTGAAGACTAGGTGGAACTAGCGTGAATGTAGAAGGTGACTTCTTGTATAGTTTGGAGGTCCCCAACATCGAATGCGATCTGGGCAGCAAGGAAGAAGCGGTTTGAGCATCCACATGCGGAAAATGATGCAAATTTATATTGTGCAACCACCTCCCCAACTAAGAATAAAAAATCAGAACCTGACGTGGTAGTAGGGAAGGCACCATGCTCTGACAGCAGTTCGCAACAAAGCGTTCAACCAAACATGCGAGATCCTAAACAAAGTTCACTAGACAAAAAAAAACAAGTGGAATCTGCGTGTACCAAGGGTTCAATGGGCCTATAGGACCATAAGAAGAAAAAGGTATGTGAAGATGACCCTATAAGCAACCAGACAAGATGAAACTAGGAAGATAGAGAGAACTCCCTAGACCACAGCCTTAGTAATTCAGACTAGACCTGAGAACCTGGATAAAAGAATTCAGTAGTTATAGGAAGCCATTTGACACGGGAGATTGAAACTTCACGAGCTCGATGAAAAATGGGCATGGATGAGGAGGAAAAGCGTGATATTGGACGGAGAAAACAGCAAAATGAAAATTAGAGTTGCAAAAGCGAACTACGCGAATCTAAGAATAAGGGGACTGGGCTTGGTTGGCCCTACTACTACATTGGAGTGAGCTGCAACCCTACTATTATGGCTACAACTGAACCTTACTAAATAGGGGATCATATCATACACAGAAGAGTGCAGTGCGCTATTGGATATAGAGGTACTCGAAAGGTGCCCGTAGCCCGGGCTAGTAGGAAAATTAAAACCCCACACCAGGGGTGTGACCACCTGACTATTCGTAGGAAGCCCAGTCTCAGCGCTCCAAGCAGTTGGAAGAGGTCGCAAAACTATCAAGGAGTATGTAAGGGAGTTCAACAGCTTGGGCATGGCGTGCAAAATCATTATGAAGCACAGGATGCATCTGCATACAAGAGAATGCACTGCCGCATGGGTAGGTTGGAAAGTGACCGTCACAGATACTGTTCATGACAAGATGTCCAATTTAAGACATCGAGGAGCAGACGATGGGCAATTAAGACATAGGGTTAGAACTAGGGTTGAAAGGATCTACCGCCAAAATCACATTAATGAGCCACGAAAGGGGGGAACAGTTGAATTTGAATTCAAAGAGGCCTATAAAGCACAGGTGGCCCATCACCAAACAACCCTTGGCATGTTTTACTTGTGGAACTATAAAATGAGAAGGAACCTGATGAGCTTGGAAACCGTAAGAGAAATTCCGTAGTTTGAAGCATTTCCAAAGGATACACAGGAGTCCTTGATCAAAATAATGACAACAACCAGGGGAGATGCCCAGAGTTCTACACTGTCGGTAGGTGATAAACCAAAAATCCATAAATCACCCCAGATGGTGAGGCCCAAAAAGGACCCATAGGCAATAGGACCAGTCTGCATGTCTACATGAAATCCCTGGTTTGGCAAACTATCGATGGAAGAGAAAGGTAAAATGCTAATATTGAGAGCGATGATGAGGAAGAGGACCCACCAACCTTTGTCAAAGAAATGGAACTAGAGGAAGAGAGAGAAGAAGACATCCAGCCAGTATGCGCCATAGCAAATCTACCCAAGTACATCCCTCTGTGGAATGGGAGGGTAAAGTTCCCTAAAGATTTGGACACTATGACGAGCAAACTCAACACCACATTCCTCCCCGAAGAAGTTTTATTTGAAGGTACGGTCGTCGGCCACATGCCCACTATCAAGTTTGAAGATTGGGACCTCTCGGATACTGAGAAGTTCCCACATTTAGAAACTAGTGAGTTGATGGAACAAAACATGGAAGGGGTGGTTACCACTCTGCAGCCCTGGGCATGGATGCATGGGGTGGAGGCCGGGCTACTCCACATCCTATCAATTCCCCACTTCCATCGGCCCCCAATTAAGATATTTATTATCAGACAACTGCTTTGCTCGGTGCATGATGGGTACTTGTGGCTAGAGGAGCCCATTCCCATCATAGCAGAGCTCATTCATAGGATTTATCAACTTCCCTATTTGGGAAGGGACCCTAGGGAAATTGCTAGCACCGGTGGGGACTTCACGCTTGAAGAGGCTATGAAAAAGAAATATAATTTGGAAAAGAAGCAGAGGGGGTATGTTATTACTAGTATTCAGAAAAGAGATTTATGTGTAGCCACCTAGTTATTGGCAGGAAACATAATGAGAAAATGCAGGGGCAATGAGGTACCAGCCACAATCATCGTGCTGGCAGAGTAATGTGTAGAAGGGGTATAGTTCAATTGGGCACAATTCCTCTGTGACGAGTTTCTGACAAACTACAGGGATGCCCAAGAACAGGGTAAGAGCTTCCACTATGCATGGTTTCCCTTATCCAGCTTGTTGGTTACCGGTGAATTACCTGACGATAGTCAGTTTCCTTCCCTTAACTAGGATTGGCCAGAGGCAGCAAAATACACGTTGCTATGGGAAATGAAGGATGCTACCCAAAACAAAGAAACCAAGATCTTCTGGGTGCTAATGGAGGCAAGCATACGACTTTGGATCAACAAACGGCCATGCCTATCTGTCGATGTATACGCTAGTCTAAAAAACTTTGCAGACTTTAAAGTAGATATGCACAATGTATATATCAAGGCGTGAAGGGATCCAAAGCAGAAGTTGACCACACTCCCCTTCATTGCCATATATGATGTTGTCTTCATAGTGGTCAATACATGGACACCAGAATGGTGCACACTAGATGTGGTAGTGCATGATGAAGCAGAGATTTAGAAGCAAAAGGTTGCTACCAAGCAGCTAGCCCAACAGAAGTGGAACAAACAACTAGCTATGGAAATAGGGGCATCGCGGGAGGCAGTGAAAGCCACCATGGAAAAGAATGCAGTAGGAGGGGCCACTACAACACAGGAGGAAAGATGCCCAGACATCATAGCAGAGTAGGGGACAAATGCAGCAATGAAAGGCACAAACCCAAGCACCACCTCAGCACAATTGAAACGCCCACGTGTGTTAGAATGCACTATGCCGTGGAAGAATACCAAGGCTTCCAATCTAGAGGGAGAGCTTATTACTCTCACCAAGGGTGACTTATATGACATCGGTGACACAGTTTTTGAAGCCACAAGAGAAGTGATCCAAGAAGTAATGATGGAGCAACAGAATGTGTTGGGGGCGCTCAGGATGCAAATCTAGGATCTTCAGGTGCAGGCCCCACAGTAGGGAATGGTCACTACCCATGGGATCATAGGTACATTAGCAACCAAGTAGTTGCTACAAGGCAAAATGGTGAATACCATCATGCTACTAGAGGCGGCACTAACAGAAGATAACATGGAGGATAGAGCCACAGTAGGCCGGCTCAAGGGCCTTGGTCTAACCTTGGTTGCCCTTCTGTGTGAGATATTATACTAGCTGCAGGATGGAGCCACAACAAAACTCCATGTTAGGGAAGGATGCGGGAAGAATGTGTTGCAGACGTAAGTGAAGTGGAGAACTTTTTGGATGACCTTTGCGCGAAGATCAATGCACCAGCTCAGTGACTTGGGACAAGTCACGATGATTGTGTTGGGAGCCAGTTGGACAACGGATCCCCTGCGTAGCAGTTTTGGGGCTTAAAGCCCACAATTTTGGGTATTGATATTATAAACGTTTCACAAAATACATAGAGTAGAAATTGTAATGTGTCAAGTCAAAGGGTTTTCCACCCGAAAATAATGTAAGATAATAGAAAGTGAGTCGGCTTGCACATGGTTCGTGGATCATGGGAATGTATAAATAGAGTGAGGCTTTAAGGGTTGAAGGTAGTTTTGATTTTGATCTTGAGTATTATGGATTTATGAATGCAATATTCAATCTGAGTCAATAAGTCTAAGTTGGGCTGTAATAGGAGAAAGAGGCTCTATGGCTGTGTGCATGCAGGCATAGTAGAGTTCGCAGCTGTGTGCGCGGACCCCTGTAGCTGAGAGCATGTTATAGACATATTTGGGCACTTCAACCCCAATCAAATAGATCGATAAACCAAAGGCTCTTTAACCCCTAAAAAGTGTTGTTTCATACCCTAAAGGATCATGGTCAACTGATTACATCATTTCCCAGAAGTTCCACCTGAAAAACCACTCAAAACTAACCAAAACTGGACCATACTGACTGCTCCATGGTCAAGGTGCGATGCATACTAGCTGCTACACTAGCTAGGTGTGATGCATACTGAAGAGGCCTTTTGTAGGGTGAGATGAGTGAGAATGGACAAATGGCTGAGATAGTTTGCTAAGTGGATGCTCATGGAATCTTCTAGAAACTTCTCCTATGACACTTGCCTCTCTGAATTCGCCCAAGGATGAGTAAGAGATCAATGAAATCTCCAAGTGGAACCAAGAACCATCATTGGAATGACACTAATCAAAAACCTAGAGCTGACTCACACCCTTGCAAGACATCTATAAATGGATCCCTCATCTGAGAGATCTGGAGGCTAGAATTTTGTAATTTGTAAGGAAGTTTTGTTGGTTTATCTTTGAGAAGAGACATTGTATTGTTGGGTGATCTTGCTTTTCATGAGGTGAAGAGGGCTTTGATGCTGGGAGGATGATGCTAGATCAGATAGCTGGGTTGTAATCCTCTCTTCTATTATTAATAAAGTTCTTTGAGTTTTCCTCCATACAATCATGTATTTGTGAATGTTGTTATTTGTAAATGCCATTGTATTCTCATTGTATTTCTCATTCTGCAATGCTTATGATATCATAGATCGAGATGCTTTGATGGTGTTGTGTTACTTCATTTCTACAGGTATTCTCTAAGTGGGACAAGTAGGAGAAGAGTTGCAATCTCCGTCAAGGAGGAGAGAAATCAAGCATGGAGTTAAGCAGAAGATCCAATTTGCTCCCTTTGCTTCTCTCTTATCTATCATACATAGAGGAAATTGCAAATTGCTTTGATTGCTTGTTTCTAGGATAGCTGCCAATCCTAGTGGGACTAGAAGATAAAAAAGACACTAGTTTTCCTGGAAACAATAGCATACGTTGTCATGAGTTATAAGTTATGAATTATCATGATTATTATAAATAAATTTGTTGAATCTAATCCTCTTGGTGGGTAACTCTCTCTCAATTTGATGCCTCTATTAGACCAATGCCACACCAATGTCTTCCATCTTTGGTGGTGGAAGTAGTGCCTAATTGATCTAGCCAAAGTTGTCATATAGAAGCATTTTTGGTTAACATTTTATTATCTAAATTGAGTAGGGATCAATTTTTTCCATGACTATGGTATTGTAACAAATATATGTTTTAATTATTTATGCCTCAATGAAAGATTGTAATACACGGACAATAAGTCATTTAACCAATGTTTCATATACTTTTTATTCTTCATGTGTGTTTTGTAACTATTTTTTACCCATACAATTTATTTCTAAATTTTATATTAAAAAAAAAAAAAAATAAATAAAATAAAAATAAAAAAAATAAAAAAAAAAAAAATAAAATTATGTTTTAATTTTATTTGCACTATGTAATAAAGTTTGGCAATAAAAAAAACAACAACAACAACAACAACAACATTTATGTTTTAATTTTATTTGCACTATGTATAAGTTTGGCATAAAAAAAAAAAAAAAAAAAAAAAAAAAAAAAAAAAAAAAAAAAAAAAAAAAAACAAAAAAAAAAACATAAACATTTATTGTTTTAATTTTATTTGCACTATGTAATAAAGTTGGGCATATTTTTATAAATGTATCTTTAATTAAATTTTAGGCGCAAATAAAGTTTGTTTAATTGCTATTTTCAAAACTCCACCAACAATTATATGTCGAGCAGTTTCTAATGGCACGAATTGTCTCCGTCAAAATCAATGATTAATGATAGATTACAGGACCCCCCCACACTTGTGAAATTTAACATGTCTGAGGGGGGGTCCCACAATGTCTGATAATGCGAGTTAAAGAGACCAAGTGAAAGTATTTCTCCTTGACGCAAGGCTACCTGGACCAGGGTTACTTGCTTTTATTAGTCTTCAAACCTTTACAATTAAGGCCCCTTTAAATAAAACCCTGACGGAATGAATTCATTACAGTAACCTAGTTTTATAAACCCATCCTTTCCTTTCTATCGGAACCATTCACCGTCACAAACCTTCCATTAGTCCTTAAGCCGCATATAGAATCAATTTCCACACTTCCTTGTGGTAAGGACTTACACATGAAAACCACAGATCGACGCTTTATTTCTTTATAAACCCTTCATAAGGAAAATACACATAAAACATGTCATTTATACCTTTTTCTGCCTATTCCCTAGCTTTTGCACAGGTCTCGAGGCTCCTTTATCGCTTATCACAGTCGCTAACCTCCGCGGGTGATCCGAATTGGATCCATGAAGAAAAACCAAAGCACAGTGACTATATCAGATTGGGACAAACCTTGAATTCAAGAGCACAGAGCGATCAGAAAGACCTTTGAACAGTGGCAGTTGGTAGCCAGCATGGAACAACGAGGACCTCGGTCAAATTGCGTTGACCAAGGCCCATGGAGACTGCGCAGGAGGCGAAACTAGCACTTGGGAAGCCCGGATCGGGAAAAGGAGGTTGTTCCTGATGCGCTGGGCAAAACCCCTTGAGAAGGAAGGGCCTCGAGCACTCGGTCGTGTGGAAGCCAAGAGAACCGTGGAGAAAAGTGCTAAAGGCTAGAGGTGGGACACGCGCTCCAAAACCGGTGGTATTTATTGGGGCACCCTTTGGCGGTAAGTGGATTTGGAGAAAAACGAGTGATTCCACTCAGTGCCTGATGCATGGCAGGCGGAGGAGAGAGAAAACCATCGCTCATCGCACGCTAACGGTCAAGCAAGTCAACCACACGAAATGAGCGAATGACTTTGGATCTAGGGGCTCTAGATCTAACGACTAAGAATGCACCCAATGAAAGAACCAGATCTGACAGGGGATTTAGCCGCGGCAGAAAGAATTTTGACGTTCGATTTGACCGCTGAGTTGGCAGATGACTCATTCCACAATGTAACAGAAAAAAAACCGAACTGACGAGGAAAAGCTGGTGCAGTTCGCAAGAGGACAAGTGGCCACTCCCTGTGAGCCATTGATGATGACGCCAAGACAGGGAATTCCAAGCGAGCAGCAGCAGGCGGCTCGACGGAGGAAGAAGAGGAAGCAAACAATCATGAGATCGATTGGCTTTAAAGCCAAGAATAGAGATGGAGAGAAAAACCACAGAGAGGAAGAATGAGAGAGAAGAAGATAAAGACAGAGAAAGGAAAGAGACAATGAAGCAAAGAGCAGAAAGACAAAGAGCCGAGCTGACCTACATCATAAGGCAACATCAAGCAATCCTTGAGAGGATCTGTTGGGAATCGAGCACCATATTGGGCTCCTCCCATTAAAGACCAGAAAGATCAAGTTCTGGTAAGGAAAGGAGTCTGTGTACTCTAGTGGCTTGGGGGATCCAAGAACCACCCTACCAAACATTGTTCTGTTTTAGGAGACTCAATTTGAGCTCCTCATTGTAAATCTCTACTTTAAATACACAATAAAAAGGCCACCACTGAAAGCTGGACCAGAGTTGTAGCCCTGGAGGATACGGTGAACTCCTTATTAACTGTTTTTCTCTTGTATTTGCTTACTGTGTTTCTCTACTGTTTTCCATATTTCCAATGTCTGTGTATTTAGCAATCTGATTGATCCGTTGCCTAAAATCACATAGACACACACCAACACATGATTCTATAATAACTTCATTCAATAGTTAATTAACTAAGGTCACCCATAGGGTGATTATCAGATCAAGTGGTATCAGAGCTCTAGGCTGTAGGGTTAGAAAAGCTTGTGTTGGTTTAGCTATTGAATGCTCACTAGATCAAAGCTCAAATTAGGAGAAGGAGAGTTGGTCGAAACTAATCCTGAAATTGGGAGAGTCTATCCTCAGAAGACAATGTCAGAGGAAGGTCCTATGGGTCCAGACCCTCAATTCATATAAAGTTTCCTAGCCATAAAGTCCATGGTAGAAGAAATGTATAAGGACTTTAGAAAACACAAGGATGAAGATTCATCAGGCTCTAAACAAGACAAAGGAGAAGATGAATCACATTTCCATGACCACTCCAAAGGAAAAGGGAAAGAGGAAAGCTTTCTCACACCTCCTCATAGCCCTAAAAATAAAGCATCTTTAATCAAACCAGATGTTAAATTTGATCTACCTATATATGATGGAGAGTTAAATGCAAAAAATTTGGACAATTGGATTAGACAATTTGATGTTTATTGTAGAGTACAGAAGATCGAATCAGACAAAAGAAAGATACAACTGGCAAGACTACGCCTTGGAGGCACTGCCTTGGTTTGGTGGGAAGGTAGAACCCAAGCTGACATGAAAAGACATGGTAAGACTATCTCTATCTGGAGTGAATTTGTTTCTGTAATAAAAAATCAATTCTATCCATTGGCCTACATGCAACAAGCCATGATGAGTTGGAAAAATCTTCGGTAGTTGAAAGGGCAAAGTGTGTCAGGGTACACTCAAGAATTTAGAAAGAGAGCATTGATTCTAGGAATCTTATTAGACTCACCAGAGACTCTTTTGAAGTACATTGGTGGTCTACACAGCTACATGAGGCATACCATCCTCATGTTTAATCCCACTAGTATAGATGAGGTATCTGTACAAGCTACTCATCTAGAAGCTAGAGGAAAGAATGGAAATCCAGAAGTTGGGATACCATCCCAACCCACTGCAAGCAAGCAAGGAGAAAAGAAAGCAGAAGTAGAAAGCAAGGAAGGCTAATACTGCAAAAAAAAGCAAAGCTTCATGCACTCACTATAAAAAGGATGGGCATGATGATGAGCATTGTTGGATTATGCATCCAGAGCTGAGACCTAAGAAGTTTGAGGGCAATAAGAAGAAGACTACTGCAGCTATTCAGAAAGAGTTTGGGTCAGACTCGGGAGATGAAACAACCATTGCAGCCACAGATATTAAAGGTAAGAATTCTGAAGCATCTACTAGTAATTCTTCTCGATCTATTATTGATGAAGAAAATGAGAGAAAAAGACATGAGCTTTTCCAAATTCGATTTGTTTCCAAACATCAAAAGATTGATACTTTATTCAATAGTGGCTCACAAGTAAATTTGATTTCTGAAGCAATTGTAAAGAAATTGGGATTAGCAACTACGCCTCACAAGAAACCATACCCATTAGGATGGTTGAATGACAAAGCACAAATGCAAGTGACTAGACAGTGCAAACTCAAGTTTTCTTTTGGGTCAGCATTTGTAGATGAGGTTGAGTTAGACATAATTCCTTTGGATATATGTGGAATTGTTTTAGGAAATCCTTACTTGTATAATAGGAAAGCTATTTTCTATAGAGCTGAGAACAAGTATCTTCTTGTTAAAGATGGAATCGAATACTTTGTAAGAGCTCATAAGCTCAAGAATAATTATACTCTCATAAACTCAGGGCAGATGAAAAGAATGATAAATTCATGCAAACAATTCTTACTAATGGTTGTAAAGGAAAAGAAACCTAATAAAACCAATGTATTTGAGGGTTGTAATGCTAAACAGCAGGCTGATTTAGAAAAGGTTGTTTCAGAGTATGATATATTGTTTCAAGAACCTAAAGCTCTGCCACCCAGAAAGGAAATAGTACATGATATTATTTTGCAACAAGATGATCCTTTGCCTAACATTGGAATGTACAGGTTGTCTGCTTTAGAGAATGCTAAAATCAAGAAGCAGGTGCAGGAGGTGTTCGATAAGGGGTTCATTAGGCCTAGCATGTCACCATGTGGGTCACCAATCATTTTGGTGAGAAAGAAAGATGGCTCATGGAGAATGTGCATTGTTTACTGAGCACTCAATAAGATAAAAATAAAAAATCATTATCCCCTTCCTTGCATAGATGATCTTTTAGATCAATTGAAAGAAGTTGTTTATTTCACCAAGCTAGACTTGCATAGTGGATACCATTAGGTCAGAGTTGCAGAAAAAGATGCATGGAAGAATGCTTTCAAAACAAAGCAGGGATTGTATGAGTGGCTAGTTATGCCTTTTGGCTTAACTAATGCTCCTGCTACTTTCATTAGATTAATGAATGATGTACTTAGACCATTTCTTGATGATTTTGTTATTGTGTACTTGGATGATATTATGATCTTTAGCAAAACGTGGGAAGAACACTTAAAGCATGTTAAGCAGACACTAGATGTTTTGAAACGAGAAAAACTTCATGTTAAACTCTCAAAATGTGAATTTGGAAAAACATCTCTAAATTATTTGGGTCATATAGTAGGGGGTGGTGAATTGAAAATAGATCCCTCTAAAGTGGTAGTCATTGTAAATTGGGCTAAACCCAAGTCTACTACATAAGTGAGAAGCTTATTAGGGGCATCATAATATTGGAGGAAGTTCATTTCTAAATTTTCCTCAATTGTAGCTCCCTTACAGGCTTTAACAGGATTGAACAAGGTGTTTTAGTGGGGAGGCAAACATCAGAAAGCCTTTGACACCTTGAAAGAAAATATTAATACAACACTTGTACTAGCACTGCCTGATCTACAAAGACCATTTGAGATCCAAATAGATGCCAGTGACTATGCCATGGGAGTAGTGTTGACACAGCATGATAAACCCATATGTTATCATTCCGAGACTTTTAATCCTGCAGTAGTTAACTATCCTGCATATGATAAAGAATTGTATGCATTAGTTTAGAGTGTGAAAAAGTGGAAACATTACTTAATGGGCAAAGAGACAGTAATACATACTGATCATCAACCACTTCAATATCTACACTCCCAAAATAAGTTGCAACAATCAAGACACTATAGATGGATGGGTTTTCTACAACAGTTTCATCTAGTCATCAGATATAAAAAGGGCACACACAGTAAAGTTGCAAACATGTTATCTAGACCCATTATAAATGCATCTACTATACTTAAGCATAATTCTATACTACATGAAAGCTACATTGAACAATATGGTCAAGATACAAACTTTAAAGATGTATATGCAACTTTGAGTCAAGGCAAATAGGTAGAAAAAATGGATTATCATGTGAAAGATCGACTCTTATACCATTGTGGGAAACTCTGCATTCCACAAACTGAGAGAGTAAAGATAATTAGGGAAGCACACACTTCTTTAATATCACGTCACTTTGGGGTAAGTAAAACAGTTGCACAGCTGCAAATATTTTGTTATTGGCCAAAAATGAATGAGACAGTTTCTAGATATGTAAGAGGGTGTACTATGTGTGCTAAAAGCAAGCCCAAAAATAGAAAACTAGGCTTGTACACTCCATTACTAGTTCCTTCTCACCCTTGGGAAAGTGTTTCCATGGATTTTGTTGGAGGACTACCAAAATCTAGGAAAGGTCATGATTACCTATATGTTGTTGTGGATAGGTTCAACAAAATGTGTATTTTGATACCTTGTAATAAACAAATTACAACTAAACAAACTGAAAAATGTATGGGTTCATTTTGGATTACCCACTTCCATTGTATCTGATCGAGACACCTGATTTGTGGGGAAGTTTTTGTCAAGTCTATGGAAACTGATGGACACCAAATTGAAGAAAAGCACAACTTTTCATCCACAAACTAATGGCTAGACAGAAGTAGTTAACAGGACAGTGATCCAGTTACTCAGAGGATATTGAAGCAAACATCCTAAGCTTTGGGATGAACATTTGTGTTATGTGCAACATGCTTACAACAGAGCAAAACATTCTTCTACACAAAGATCTCCTTTTGAGACCTGTTTTGGTTTCACACCAAGGTCTCCTTTGGATTTTGTCTTTGGTAAAGATACCACATTTGAGGGACACAGTGATGTGGACAGGGCAACTAGGTTCATTAAACAAATCTAGGAGATCCACCAGGTAGTACGGGAACAACTGGAAAAGAGCCAAGCCAAATACAAGGCAAGGCATGACAAGCATCAGATGGAGCATAGTTTCCAAGTTGGTGACCAAGTCTGGTTGTATATCAGCAAGGACATGATGCAAGGTGAAGGTAAAAAGATGAAGCCTATTAGGTATGTACCTTTCAAAATACTTTAGAAGATTGGTGAAAATGCTTTTCGCCTCGATCTACCAGCTTACATGCACATCTACTCAGTCGTGAATGCAGATTGCTTGAGATTGTTTGAACCCTCACTGATTGAGGATCCTGAAGAGCAGAGTCAATTGCCTTCTATTGATGACCTGCTACTTGAATATCTTAATGAATTGCAGGAAGACACAGTTCTGGACAGGAAGGTGAGGACGATGTGCAGAGGAGATGTTGAGTACCTTAGAATTAGACTCAAGGGTTCAAAGCCGAGCAGTACAAAGTGGATAGATATTGGCAAGTGAGAAAATTGTATCCTCACTTAGTCGATGCTTGAAAACCAACTTTGGTAGTCCAAAAGATTTTTCAGTGGGAAGGGTGTGATCCAAATTGGATACATGAAGAAAAATCAAAGCACCATGACTATATTAGATCGGGACAAACCTCGAATTCAAGAGTAGATAGCGATTAGAAAGACCTCTGAATAGTGGCAGTTGGCAGCCAACGTGGAATGATGAGGACCTCGGTCAAAGCGTGCTGACCGAGGCCCATGGAGACTGTGCAAGAGGCGAAATTGGCACCTGGGAAGCCTAGATCAGGAAAAGGAGGCTATTTCTGATGTGCAATTAGTGCTTAGCGCTAATCGCACATCGCTGGGCAAAACCCCTCGAGAAGGAAGGGTCCCAAGAACTCAGTCGCGTGGAAGCCGGGAGAACCATGGGGAAAAGTGCTAAAGGCTAAAGGTGGGACTCACACTCCGAAACCAGTGGTATTTATTGGGGGCACCCTGGGGCGGTAAGCAGATTTGCAGAAAAAGAGTGATTTCGTTTAGCACCTGACGCGTGGCAGGCGGAGGAGAGAGAAAACCGCCACTCATCGTGCGCTAACAGTCGAGCAAGTCAACTGCGCGAAATGAGCAAATGACATTGGATATGTGGGCTCCAGATCTAATGGCTGAGAATGCGCCCAATGAAAGAACTAGATCTGACAGGGGATTTAGCCGTGACAGAAAGAATTTTGACGTCCGATTTGACCACCGAGTTAGCATATGACTCATTCCACAATGTAACGGATAAAAACCGAATCGATGAGGAAAAGCTGGCACAGTTCGTAAGAGGACAAGTGGCCACTCCTTGTGAGCCATTGATGATGATGCCAAGACAGGGAATTCCAAGCGAGCAGCAGTAGGCAACCTGATGGAGGAATAAGAGAAAGCAAACAGTCATGAGATCGATTGGCTTTAAAGCCAAGAACAGAGACCGAGAGAAAAACCAATGAGAGGAAGAACCGGAGATAAGAAGACAAAGACAAAGAAAGGAAGGAGACAGTGAAGCAAAGAGCAGAAAGACAGAGAGATGAGCTGATCTGCAACATAAGGTAGCATCGAGCAATCCCTAAGAGGATCTGTCGGGAATCGAGCACCATATTAGGCTCCTCCCATTAAAGACCAGAAAGGTCAAGTTCTGATAAGGAAAGGAGTCCGTATACTCTAGTGGCTTGGGGGATCCAAGAACCACCCTACCAAACATTGTTTTGTTTCAAGAGACTCAATTTGAGCTCCTCATTATAATTATCTACTTTAAAGACATAATAAAGAAGGCCACCACTGAAAGCTGGACTAGAGATTTAGCCCTGGAGGATAGGGTGAACTCCTTATTAATTGTTGTGCTCTTGTATTTGCTCACTGTATTTCTCTGCTATTTTCCATATTTCCAGTGTCTGTGTATTTCACAATCTGATCGATCCATTGCCTAAAATCACATAGACACACACTAGCACATGAGTCTATAATACCTTCATTCAATAGTTAATCAATTGAGGTCACTCATAGGGTGATTATCAGATCAGCGGGTCTCTTTAACACATTGCCTTTATCGCATCCGATATGCGATAATGCAATAACGGATTTCAAATCCCATTAAACTGCGTCTATTTTTTATTGGGTCCACCTTATCGCTTGCATCAACACTCCTCCATTGATAAACACCATTAAATATTGTGATGCGATCACTCCGATGATCGTGTCGGCATTCGCCAGTTAAATCCCCGCCATTGATCCTCCCCACAGATCCAACGGTCCTTACTCTTTCGCTTGATCGCAATCAGTGATCACCCGAGGTCGAGGTTATTAACTCCATTTAGTGTTCCTCCGATGTGATAGTTAAAACTCCGCCCATTCTCTGCGATTAGATCTCAACCGTTGATCGGTCAGATCCAATAGTCCCTGAGCACCAATTCTCTAATATTTTGCTCCTCTATTATTTGGATCTTATAACACTTCCCCAATGTTTCTCTGTGGTTTCAGGTTCCTCAATGGTTTTGGCCCTCCGCTATTCCGTTGTGTAACTCTTCTATCCTGAGCTAAACTCGGTGATTCTTTAATCACGAACACTTCAAGCATTTCTTTGGTCTTTCCTTCGAATGGATTCAATGATCCATCATGATCCTCTGCCTCGTTCTCACTCTTTCCTCTCTGTGCAATCGCTCTCCTCTTTGTGTTCGCCGAGTTCGGCTGCACATATATATTATATTGTATATAAACCATGACTCACGTTAAATTCAACATTCACTGACTCGAAACACACATTTATATTGGTTTGAGTTAATCTCTGCATATAACAAATAGAAAAAGGATTACACATCGATACTCTGTCTCTCTCTCTGGCCTGCTCTTCTAATATCAGTGGCCTCTTTTATATTTTGCACGTAGGCTTACAATCATACTCTAATTCGGCTAGAAAAAAGAAGAAGAACCCCTCTCTCTCTCCTTTCTTTTCAATACATTGTTAGCAGTTTCTTTTATAGTTGAGGAACTGTTCCTCAGTTATTTTTTAGTTTCTCAACAGTTTCTTCAAACAGTTCTAAACTAATCCTAACTTAATCTGTTTGCCTAATTTAAGATCTAACAATGGTTGAGTAAGCCTTAATTTTAAATGAAACAAAAATATTTCCCAGCTGTCGCCTCTTCATTCGAATGCTCCCACATTAGGCTCCCGGGGTAAATTAAATTCATGGCTCCTGTCCATGAGCTCTTCAATAGAGTACTCGACACTTTGAATCTGGCTAGCATCTAACCAAGAACTATCTTCAATAGGATGACCCCTTCCACTTGACTAGGTACTATAAATATTCCTTCCTTCAAGTCTGTCTGGCCACTTGGGTATCTAGGATCTATTCGATCTCTAGAGGCTTTGCTGGGGAAATTTGTTTAATCCACGAATCATTCTCTTTCTGGGTGTCCCATGTTCATATTTTCGAATTTTCCGCGTCATCTGCTGCAATGTAGGGATACAGATCTACTACATTGAAAATGGGTGAAATTCCAATACTTGGGGGTAACTGCAATTCGTAAGCATTCGCAGAAAATTTCCGAAGAATCCTGCAAGGCCTAATCTTTTTCCATTTCAACTTGTTGTACTCACCTTTAGGAAACCTTTCCTTGCGTAGGTGTGCTAATACCAGGTCTCCTACGTTGAATTGTACCTCCCGCCTTTTCAAATTTGCCTTTTGCTTGTATCTTTTGCTATTGTTCAGTAATTTTAATTTCCCCTGTTCATGAAGATCGTTGTTTGCCTTTGTGAAGTCTTCACCATTAGCACTCCTGCGCTCTAACTGTCCCAAATCTCGTAACTCATGTACTCCACGTGGGTGCATTTTGTATAGAATCTGGAAAGGACTACTACCTGTGCTCCGATTGGGTGAATCGTTATAAGCAAATTCTGCTTGTACAAGCACATGATCCCACAGTTGAGAATTTTCTCCAACCAAACTCCTTAATAAATTTCCCAGACTTCGGTTCACCACTTCAGTTTGACCATTGGTCTGCAAATGATAAGCTGAACTAAAGTTTAGTTTGCTGTCTAATTTCTTCCATAAGGTTCACCAAAAATGTCCTGTAAACTTAATGTCTCGGTCCGAAACAATAGACTTCAACAAACCATGCAATCTAAATATCTCGGTAAAGAACAAATGTGCTACATGTGTGGCGTCACTGGTTTTCTTGCATGGAATGAAATGTTCCATTTTAGTGAAACGATCCACCACCACCATGATGGAATCGAATCCCCAATGTGTCTTTGGTAGACCTAAGACAAAGCCTAAACTGACTGAGTCCCATGGTTTGTTCGGAATGGGTAAGGGCATATACAACCCTGTGTTTTGGCTGTGTCCCTTTGCAAGCTGACACACTTTGCATCTAGTCAAAAACCTTTGTACATCTCTGCGCATCTTCGGCCAATAGTAAAAGTGGCTTAACTGATCCAAGGTATTTTCTATGCCAAAATGCCTGGCTAAACCTCCATTATGATTTTCCTAGATTAAGTTCTCTCTCATAGAACATTTTGGAATACACAATTGCCCTCCTTTGAACAATAATCCTTCTTGCATATTATAGTACAACCATGGATTGTTATCCCTCAACAATGGATTTTGGCAAGCTTCATAAGCTTCCTTAAAATCTGCATTTTCCTCATACAAGTCCTTAAGATGTTCAAATCCTAATACTTGTATTGTACTCTCCTGTAGGATCAGATTCCTCCTGCTTAACGCATCTGCCACTTTATTGGCTTGACTGCTAATGTGTTTCAACACAAATGTGAAACTCTACAGGTACACCACCCACTTCGAATGTTTGTGGTTCAGCTGATGTTGCTGCATAATATACTGGAAAGCAGAATTGTCCAAAAATAAGACAAATTCATTGGCCAACAAATAATGTCTCCAATGCTTTAGCGCTTGAACCACTACATAAAATTCCTTGTCATAAGACGTGTATTTTTGCCTACTTTCATTTAGTTTCTCACTGAAATAGGCTACTGGCTTGTCCTCTTGACTGAGTACTACACCAATGGTTGTCCCACTGGCATCACAATGAACTTGGAAAAGTTTGTTAAAGTTTGGTAACCTCAAAATCGTTTTTTTGGTAATATTCCTTTTGAGTAACTAAAAGCTTTCCTCTGCCATCTCTGTCCAATGGAAAGTCTAATTTGTCTTCTTAATGGTGTCCAACATGGGTGCACAAATCCTACTGAAATTTTTAATAAATTTCCGTTAAAAACTCACCAATCCATGAAAACTCCATACCTTAAACAAACTTTTGGGAGACGACCAGCTAACTATGGCTGCAAGCTTTTCTGGATCCATTTTTAGTTCATTCTCAGAAATCACAAATCCAAAATAAATTAATTCTCTCTTGAAAAAAGAACATTTCTTCAAATTTATCAGTAATTTATTCTGCTGCAAATTTTCCAATACATACCTCACGTGTCGAAAATGTTCTTCCTTCATCTTGCTAAATATAAGTATATCATCCAGATACACAATCACAAATTTACTAATGAATTCCTTGAGCATCTCGTTCATCAATTGCATGAACATGCTAGGGGCATTGCTTAACCCAAATGGCATAACCAACCATTCGTACAAGCCTTCATTAGTCTTGAACGCTGTCTTCCACTCGTCACCTTCTCGAATTCTGATTTAGTGGTAGACACTTTTCAGGTCTATCTTTTAAAAGTACATTGCTCCACTCAAACAATCCATCATATCATCCATCTGAGGTAAAGGAAAGATGTACCTGATGGCGATCTTGTTAATGGCTCGGGAATCCATGCACATTCTCCACTCACCTCCTTTCTTGGGAGCTAAAATAGTCGGAACTGCACAAGGACTTAAACTCTCCTGAATCAGTCCTTTGTCCAACAATTCTTGCACCTACTTCCAAATTTCTTCATTATCCTTTGGACTCATCTGGTAGGCAACCTTGTTTGGCAAACTTGCTCCTGGAATAAAATCAATATGGTGACTAATTCTCCGCTTTGGTGGTAATTTGTTCAGTAGATCGTATACCACAATATCACTAAGTTCTTGAAGCATGTTTTGTATTTCCACACGTAAATCAGTAAGGTTGGTGTGTACTAACAATGCCCTTGGTCTTCTCACAACTACATAACCCAATTCACTCTCCTCAATCCATCGTAGAAACTCCTTTCCTCCTAGCAGCAATGCTTTCATTCCACTTGTTTCTACTGTCTCCTCTTCCTTCATGGGTACCAAGGTATGCTTAATCCCATATTTAACAAATCTATAAAAATTTTCCACTCCGTCATGGACTACCTTCCTATCGTACTTCCATGGTCTGCCCAGCAGAATATGGCACACGTCCATCGGCATTATGTCGCAAGTTACCTTATCCTTGTACTTGCCTATCTGAAAATATACCTCACATTGTTCATCAACTAACAATTGGTGTCCCTTCTGCAACCATGACACCCTGTATGGAGTTGGGTGTTTTGCTCTCTTCAAACCCAGTTTCTCCACCATCTCGATAGCTACCAAATTATCAGTGCTTGTGTTGTCAATAATCAATTTAAAGCATTTCCCGTGTGACTTACATATAGTCCAGAACAATGCTTTCCTCTGTGTCTGATCAACTACTTAGCTGGTTTTAATAATACCTTGTTCAACACCAAGGCTTCCCTGGTTTCTGGCATATTTTCCACCTCCTGTGGTGGTGCCTCTGCTTCATTGGGATGAGCAACATATGCTCCCCTCTGCCCAGTTTGTTCATTTTTAGGACATTCAAAGGAGATGTGTCCCCACTTGTGACACTTATGTAACACTGATAGGCATTTCCTCTGCCTCTACCATTACCTCTTCCCTGCTGGTATGGCCTTCCTCCTCTGGTGTTACCTTCCCTTTCACTCTGTCCCGAAGTCTTCGAACTACTACCTTCTTCATCGTTGTTGGCAGTCCTACCTCTGCCAAAGGTCTGTCCTCGACCTCTACCAGAACCATGTTCTTTTCTGGCATTTTTTTCCTAGCAATATTTTCTTCCACCTTCAAAGCACTTTGATAAGCTTCCTCCATGGTCTCAGGGGAAAGAATGCTAATTTCATCTAGGATCTCCATCCGTAGACCATTCACAAGCCTCGCTATTTTCTCAGGGGTATCTTCTACATAACTAGCTCTCAGGTTAATTTTTTAAATTCTTCAGTATATTCCTTCACAGTCATCATTCTCTGCTTCAGGTTCTGTACTTGTTTGTAAAGGGAAAATTGATAATCTTTAGGCAGAAAATTGCTCTTCATTTTTGCAACCATCCTATCCCATTTTTTAATCAAGGGTTTGTTTAATCTCATCCTTTTTTCCTGTACACTATCCCACCACAATGCTACATGTCCCTTCAATTTGGTGACAACAAAACTGACCCTCTTGTCTTCGCTGATTTCTTAATATTCAAAATATTTATCTAATTCATTTATCAAGTGTAACAAGGCCTCTGTGGAAAAACTACCATCATAATTAGAGAGCTGCGGTCTTGGCTTGCTGCTAGCCAACAAAACTGATCTCAATAGCTTAATTTCAGGTCCTTCGTCATCTGACCCATTTGTCGTGGATATGTTTTCCTCCTCACTGTCATCCCCACCTACCAGATCTCTACGCCTTCCTGCTTCCACCACTGCCAAACATGCGGTTAAATCTCTAATCTCTTCTCACAACCTTTCATCTCCTACTCTCTTGACGACTCTTCCTTGACCCCTTCTTCCTACCTCCATCTTTCTCGAGAGAAAGGAAAAACCTGCTCTGATACAAAAATGACGCAAGGCTACCTGGAATAGGGTTACCTGTGTGTATTAGTCTTCAAACCTTTATGGCTAAGTCCCCTTTAAATAAAACCCTGGTGGAATGAATTCATTATAGTAACCCAGTTTTATAAACATCCTTTCCTTTCTATCGGAATCATTCACCCTCATAAACCTTCCATTAATCCTTAAGTTGCATATAGAATCAATTTCCACACTCCCTTGTGGTAAGGTTGGGCTTACACATGAAAACCACGTATCGACGCTTTATTTATTTATAAACCCTTTATAAGGAAAATACATGTAAAACATGTCATTTATACCTTTTTTTGCCTATTCCCTAGCTTTTGCACAGGTCTTGAGGCTTCTTTATCGCTTATCACTGTCGCTAACCTTTGTGGGTCTCTTTAACACATTGCCTCTATCACATCCGATATGCCATAACACAATAATGGATTTCAAATCCCATTAAACTGCGTCTATGTATTATCGGGTCCACCTTATCACTTTCATCAACACTCCTCCGCCAATAAACACCATTAAATGTTGTGATGCGATCACTCCGATGATTGCGTTGACATTCGCTAATTAAATCCCGCCAATTAAATCCCCACTGTTGATCCTCCCCATAGATCCAACTGTCGTCGCTCTTTCGCTTGATCACAATCAGCGATTGCTCGAGGTCGGGGTTATTCATGCCATTTAGTGTTCCTCCGATGCAATAGTTAAAACTCCACCCATTCTCTACGATTAGATCTCAATCGTTGATCAGTCAGATTCAACGGTCCCTGAGAACCAATTCTCCAATCTTTCACTCCTCTATTATTTGGGTCTTATAACACTTCCCCAATGTTTCTCTGTGGTTTCAGGTTCCTCAATGGTTCTGGCCCTCCACTATTCCGCCATGTAACTCTTCTCTCCTGAGCTGAAACTCGGTGATTCTTTAATCATGAACGCTTCAAGCATTTCTTTGGTCCTTCCTTCGAATGGATTCAATGATCCATCATGATCCTCTGCCTCGTTCTCACTCTTTCCTCTCTGTGTAATCGCTCTCCTCTTTGTGTTTGCCGAGTTCGCCTGCACATATATATTATATTGTACAGAAACCCTGACTCACATTAAATTCAACATTCAATCACTCGAAACACACATTTATATTGGTTTGAGTTAATCTCTGCATATAACAAATGAACAAAGGATTACACATCGATACTCTGTCTCTCTCTGGCCTTCTCTTCTAATATAAGTGGCCTCTTTTATATTCTGCTCGTAGGCTTACAATCATACTCTAATTCGGCTAAAAAAAAGAAGAAGAACCCCTCTCTCTCTCCTTTCTTTTCAATACATTATTAGCAGTTTCTTTTACGGTTGAGGAACTGTTCCTCAGTTATTTTTCGGTTGCTCAACAATTTCTTCAAACAGTTCTAAACTAATCCTAACTTAATTTGTTTGCGTAATTTAAGAATTAACAATGGCTGAGTCAGCCTTAATTTTAAATGAAACAAAATAAAACAGAAAAAAAACTATCGCCTCTTCATTTGGATGCTCCTGCATGACTCCTACTGGTTCATGTTCTAAATCAAAAGAATTCAGAGTTTTTAAGAGGAGGAAGACAAAGAAAACAAAGGAAGAATTATCGAGGTTAGAGATACAAAGGTGTCTACTACAATCATGTTATCAAGCGAGTCTGTGTTCACTTTGCAACAAGTTGTTGATCGTG
Organism: Pinus taeda; assembly: GCA_000404065.3. NCBI lineage: Eukaryota > Viridiplantae > Streptophyta > Pinopsida > Pinales > Pinaceae > Pinus > Pinus taeda. Next base: position 41,399 of record APFE030155168.1, read on the forward strand.
CTAGCCTTTAGCGGATGGTAGTCGATAGATCCGAGAGAGAAATAGTTTCCTGCCTGAAAGGGTCAACAAATTGTGAAAAAGGTTGAGTCTTCCAGTTATGGATGCAGCTAATCCATGTATATTTTTTTCATGTATTTAATAAAAGAATTGAGCAGCACAATAGTAGCAGGGTGGTTTTTTTTCCCAGGGAAGTGTTTTCCACCAGACATACTTATGTCCATTGTGTTGATTGATTTTATGGTTGCATGTTTATTTTGATGCTCCGGTCTGTGGTTTTGTGTTTCAGTTTGTTCATGTTAAAAGATTAATAATTTGGAGAAATTTTTTATATGTGATTTCACTACTAATTCACCACACCCCTTCCTCCCTCTTAGTATTGAGCTAGTTTCCAACACTAAATACAAGCCATATATCTTGAATCTGGTGTGAATGATATGTTATGTTAAGAAAAAAGCCTTCTTTCCATATGATGAGACTTTTTGTGTTTTCCTAATTCAAAGTGGTGCCAACAACATTAGTGTAAATGCTAAGAAAACATATTATACCCGCAAAGAAGTTGTTGGATAGTTTTTGGTCAATAGTTTTGGGTTGAGATGTTTGTACGCCACCATACCACACCTACCTAGGAATGGGTCACCCATAACCAAAATTGTGGAAGTCACTTAATCACCTTCTATGAAATTTACCAATAAAAATACTTAAGGTGTTATTTTTAGTTTGTTAGTAATAACATCAACCATAAATGTCACAAGACAATAGCACCATACATGAAATTAGTAGTAGTAAATCATCATCCTTACAAGAAATCCACTTGAATAATGTTTAACCAAGTCAAAGCAGTATAGTACAAGATAAGCGGGCTGGGCTCCATTTAGAATGTTTGCAACCTACAAATAATTATGACCAAATAGGAAACAAGAAATGATTTTGTTGGGTCATTAGACAATGAACTACCAATATATGTTGCATTAAACTCTATTGTTTTCCATACCAACCTAACAATTGTTGCATTGAAGTCGTGATTTTTTTATTTGCATTATTCATGTCTTTTCTTCTCCGCACTCTTGGAAAAACATGTCTACAACCTTTAGAATGATGCGTTGGTCCATCACTAAAACTAAAAATTACAAAAAGAAATCATTAGAAACATGTCATAAGATATTTTGGAAATGGTATACTATATGGTGTTTTATTGGCCTTAAATTTCATGATCATACGAAAATATCACACTATTTTTGTATTGCACAAGCACTGTATGGGAGCATTAAGACCCTATAGCATGTATTTAGTAGTGAAAGTTCCTTAGCCAACATGTTATTTTAGTTTGAAGTTGTGACCTAGCATACATGTAAAGACAAATATCATCATAATAGATATATTTTGGTGACATATCAAGACCAACAACTAATGAGAAAAAGGCAACAATGCAATCCTATGCATTGATGTAAAGGTCATGTGTTTGTTAAGCCCCGAAATTGTCATGTTTAATTCACATTCTCACCCTATGCTTACTTATGTTCTTCATTGTTATTACTATAATTTTTCACAATTGTTGGGCTAGTAGCTTAAACTTGGAGCATGATCATGTAAGTGTTATTTAACCTATTTCCTTTATTTCAATAAGATTTGCATCAAAATGATTATTGATGATGGTGCTTGTGTTGTTTCAGGAAGGTGTATGAAATCACGATAAAAGATACACATGCATCAACAATTAATTGCACCTAGTTATGTTCCTGCACTAGCACTCCCACTAGCATTCCTGCACCGATTTGGGGCTCTCTTACATTGGCACATTTTCAGGAAAATCTGAGAAAGGGTTTTGTTCAAAATAATGGTCTAACACCTTCCCATGAGTTGGATTGCACCCAAGTCACATGTGTGGGTCTCTAGAAGCAAATCAACAATTCTGCTCAATATTCGCACAGTTTCTAAACTGCCAAGTTTGACCTTGATTTGTGTAAATATGGAGGAGAATCTCAAAAATATGAGAAAATGGGCTTTTTACTAGTATAACAAATTATCGATATCCAAAACTATTTCGAAAGATTCAAATTGTTATAAAAGTTACATGAGGGTGTTTGAGGCAGTTTTATAAAAAAACATTGTTTTTCCAGAATTCTAGGATCTTGCCCAGAGTTGCAAAAGTGGCCAAATAGACAACTTCAGGCATGCTTTACAAGGAAATGGAGTTGAATAAGAAAAATCCAAGAAAGGTTTTTGTTTCAAACATGACTAATTAGGTTTCCTCCAAAATTTTTCCAAAACTTGCCATGGTTAAGAAGATATGCAGATATCTTTCAGGCCAATTTGTTAAAAATATGTAATTTTCTAGAATTAAGAAAAATGGTTGTTAGAGCCAAAATTCGCCTTGTAATTTAATGAAAGGCTTAGACATGGACTATGTGTTAGGATATTCCAACACATAGGAAATAGTTAAGTTCAACTTGGTCTAGTATAGAGTTAGGTATAGAGTTAGGTAAAGTGTGTTTCTTTACCGTTGTACATTTTGTAACTTACAATCCGACGGTCACGATATGTAGTGATCCGACGGTTCATTCTCTCGGTATTACCGACACTTGATCCGTGGCTTGACACC